>PVHY01001071.1:0-176409 GCA_004024945.1 Uropsilus gracilis | reverse complement strand
TTCATTCTGTCCCATAGTATGTAACTGCTGATAATTTAGCTCATCATATTCCCCATAACTTCCACACCCCACCCATTTAATCTTTTTGAGGTTAAGACTTCACAATAACTATTTTACTGATCTTTCCATCAATGAACTGACCCGATTCAGGGATATTCACCATTACAATAAATAAATAAAATCAGTGAAAAGGGGATACCATTAATCAGTCAAGGACAGTGACCAACAGTTCACCAGTCACTAGCTGAGCTCTTTTCCACAAACAAAATTGCAAGACCACTCAAGTGTAGGGAACAATAATAATTGCATTTATTGAACAGACAGGGACAACAAAGAGTCACTGAGGCAACAAGTGGCCAATTATCTTACTGCAGTTATTGCCCACTATCCTAAAGTTTAAAACAAAAGGTATCCAGGATAGCATCTTCCCATAATTTTAGACCTGGAGCAAACAAATGATCCAAGATGACATCTTTCTGCCACTGAATGTCTGAAGCACATGGCAGCCTGATGCAGTAGTTCAAAAAATTTAACCCATAAGGAGAGCAAAAGATACTCAAGCTGCCAAAATGTACCCAAGGCAGCAACAGAGTGTCAGACAAGCATCAGTAAGACAAACAGAAGCAGCCTAAGGACAAACAGCCCACATTCAGCCACAGCTGCAATGTACCCAACTCTGAATCATTACTTTCTCTTCCAGGCTTCAAACACAGCAAAGCAAAACTTGTAAACTTTGGCAACATCATGTATTGTACAAAATCCAAAAATTAAAAAAATAAAAAAACTTGTAAACTTTCTGTCCTTGGGACTGACTGACACTTTCCCACATGTTCTTCTGAGTTCAGCAACCTGAGTCCAGACCAACTTGGTGGGAACTGGAAATACTGACCCCCAGAATCGTTGATTCCTGGAATCACTCAATCCCAAATAGCTGAAATCCCAGCCACTTCTGTAGTTTCTGATATTCCTGCCAGAGTCCACGCCCAATGATTCTTCCCCCCAGGACATGTCGAATCTGGTACAATTTTTCTATTTCTCCTCACATGTACTCCCCACCTCTAGTAACCTTTGACTTCAACCTTGTCTTTCAGCCCTTCATTGCAAAGGTACTTGCGTGAACATTGCAAGTTACTTATTTGGGTATATTTTTTTATACAGCAAAAGATAATTACTAGAAAACATATTCATTTTTCCCCTACTCAGTATTTCTGCATGTCTTATCTTTTCAAAACAACTGATTCTGAGAAATGGCATGCCATACTAAGTAAAATGAAAATGTGTTTAGACTTGCTTTAGTCCTTGTTTTCTAGTTCCACTGATGCCCATTTAGAAGCCATGTGAGTATATCTGGTTTGTTATATCCGCAAAGCCCTAGTTTCTTCATTATAAAATGAGGGCCATAATACTTCAGAACACTACTATACAGGCTAGCCATTTAGCATCATTGTAGGAACCTGTATTATTATAATTATTCCTTCTGTAATATACTTAACTTAGAACTAGGAATACGCTGATTATAAAATTGATCACAAAAATATCATCATTTATAAAATTTAAATCATCAGCTTATAGATTCTGATATCTCAAGGATTATTTTTTAATTCAAAGGACTTTTCTTTCCTGTATTACTTAAAAAAATTCCTATAAAGCAAAATACAAAATAGTTTTGAAAACCTAGTCTTCACAAAAAAAGGAATCTGCAAAAGTTTAAATTCTATATAGAAAAGCATCTACAGCTTATATAAGTAGATTTAGCACCAAGCTGTTAACAAATTTCCTTCAATAAAACATAATAATCACATACTATTTCCTATCCAAACCCTTCTGCATTACAATAGGAGCCAAATGACAAAATAAAGGTTTTAACTGTATTTTTTCTTGCAAATACAGTATACCCAAATGAATTTTAATTGAATACTCCCAAATATTTTTGAAAGGAAAATGATTAAGTATTAATGAAAACAAAATACTTATATTTTCATGTAAAATGCATGAGATGTTTTCAAATTACTAATTTCTTATAGTTTATTTTTGGACTTCTAAGGATTAATGACAATAAGGCTGCAAACTATAATAGTTGAAAGTTAGTGCATTAGAATCACAGTTTAGGACCACTGCCCCATTTCACTGCTCACCAGTTGTGAGAACATGGGCAAGTCATTAAGCTCATCCATTCCTCAGTGTCCTCCTATACAAAAAACAAATGAGTAATATTAGTCTCAGTGAAACTGAGAAACCTTTATGCATGCCTATAAAATGCTTGAAGAGTGCCCAACAAATAGTTAAGCTGTCATTCAATGTTTGCAATCATTATCAATATTCAATTTTAAATATGAATACTTAAGTATGAATTATAAGCACTAGTATGTAACAGCAATTTAAAAATAAACTTAAAAACTGCTACCTTGTATTGAACACTTATTTTGAGCCAGCCTCTGTAATGAGTATTATCTCATGGTCATGCTATACTACAGACACCATTATTCCAATTTTTATGGGTGACAGAATTGATATATTTGTAGAGGAGCCCTCACCTCCATACTCTTCAGAGAACTAGTGTTGTTTTCATGATCTTTTAGTTGTGTATTAAGCACCAAAGGGACAGTTAGGGTATGGAAAGAGCCCTCTCCTCCTGACACCAACTATTCATATGAATTTCACTTTGATTATGGTTGTAAAGTGGAACCCTCTAAAAAAGATCATGACAATAGAAGAAAGCATACACAAAATACTTCAGACCACTAACTTCACTTTGGTCTTTGGAAATTGGATGCCATTAAAAGTATTTCCTAATACATAGGGAAAAAACCAATCCCTGCATTTAATGCATTATTTAAAGTCCTATAATTTAAATATTCTCTTAGCAGCCCACCATCTAACAGTTTTAAATAAAAGTTGCCTATGACCCCCAACCTTGGTCTCTCTGTGTCACTGCTTTCATTTAGCTTTAAGTGTCTAAAAAATGTGTCTGGTATGCTACATTTTACTACAGAACTCTTCCCTCTCAGGACTGTCTCCAAGTTAAGGTGACTCAGTGCCCAGTCTCCTGAGTCACCTTTCTCAGTTCTCTATTGTAAGGCAAGTGGCATGCTCAAGCTCACCTCTACCTCCCTCCACTAATGAAAGATGGAGATATTATCGAGAGAAAGAAAAGAAACCAGAGAGAGTATGTGTGGAGATCATGGGGGCTGAAAGGTTCAGTTGCTGCTTGGCTCCCAGCCAGTTGGCCTACTTAGATACTCCATTCTCTGATTTAGCACTTAAGGCCTATCAGATCTACTGAGAGCTCCAAGATTCTCTTTCCAGTTGTGTGATTCAACAATGAACCTGTCCCTTTTGAGGCACACGCTCCTACATTCTGTAACAGTAGAAAACATCACAGAAATTAGAGAATAAACCCTTTCCTAAATAACCTGCTGTAACTTAAATGATGAGCAGGCTGGGCATGGTGGCGCATGCCTGTAAGTGGCAGCCTAGGAAGCCATGGCCGGGGCCAGGGATCGTGGTTTGAGTCCTTCCAGGGGCACGTACTGAGACCTTGTTCCAAAAAAAATATAGATGGGTGTGATGGCAATTGCCTACAATCCCAGCTACCTGGGACACTGAGGCTGGGTTTACTTGAGTCTGTGGTACCCCAGGAAATGTGAGCCTGCGGTTCCACAGGCAAAAATAGCAAGACCTGGTCTAAAAAAAATAGATGAGCATCTGACCAGTTGCTACTAGAACATGGTAGGCCTATTGATATTTGACCTCCACATTGAGATTTTTATTGTGACCTTGCAATCCATTAACTCACTGTCAGAAATCCTTACTTAGGGTGGGCTGTCAAGAATTATGCTTTGCCACTGTCTTAGACAAGAGTTTCAAAAGCACAATCTTCAATGATCATTCTTATAAAAGAGATGCATCAAAGAAACTCTCTCAGGATGAGAGTTTCACCATAAGATGAGAAAGGTAAAGGGGCTGGTTTTGTATCCAGAGAGCCTGTCCTTGAGATCTTGCTGTGGTGTAAGTATTGAATCAGTTCCATTTCAGGTGAGTGTAATGACCTGGCATTGGCAGAGGTGGTTGGAGGAGGAGGATGGGGATTGTGAGTCAAAAGTCAATAGTTCGAGGCTGCACATTTGCTCACGGAAAAGAATCTTAGGAGCATGGTCAGTATCTACTATGTCATGTTTCTGAGACAAAATTATAGCAGTGCTCCCCAAACTGCATGTTCATGTACTGATTTGGGGTCTCTGCTGGTTCTATAAGGTGCTTTACGCATCCACCCCCGACACATCCCTACATGCTTTTATTACTTTTTACTTGTGTTTTCCATATATTCAACTCAATTATATGCTCCTGTAGTGAATGTTAATGTTTTATTTATATTTATATTTTTAAACATAATTATCTGTCCAGGGAAATCAATAGTTCAAGTATGAACGTTAATACCTTGCCCTTAAAATTATCTTGACCTGACTGACCTGACTGTCAGAGTTTGGGCCAGTTAGCCTTGTTGGTCTCAGCTTACACCATTAAAAGTGAAGTCTTGTTTGCCTCACACTCTGCTTATATATGAAAATTCTCAGCTCATACTTTATTCTCAAATAGGCTGTGTAAGAACATTACACTTAGAAAATAACAAAAAAAAATCAAGAAAGTATTAGATCACTACTATTAATTGACATTGTCCATCCTTTATGATTTATGAGTGTAAATGCTTAGGAATGTTTAGGAAAACCAAGAGCACAGGAGAAATAGCATTTGAAAAGGCAAAGGTCTCTGACATCAGCAATGGAGGCAGTGCAAACAGGAGAATCCATTGAGACAACTCCCCAAAGATGTTTAGACTTGGGGGAACATTCATATTTAAAGATGAGCAATATAAAGGTGAATTTTTTTAGATATTTATACTGCAACAGTGATCCCAGACTTCCACCATTTGAGTATATAATAGCAACAGAATCTGTCCTGATGAATCAAAATTCCAGGGTCCGAGCCCACCCACATCAGGGCGATACAAGGGAACCTGGGCACTAACTGACCCCCAATCCCAGGGCCTTCAATGTGCCATGGATGAGTCTGAGGGATGGAGATTGGAGATGAAATTACCTTTTAATCCTGGTGGGTGAAGATCTTCATATTATATTTGAGAAACTACGTTATCCTTCCTGGCAAATTAGGAAAAAACTCAGTTCTATATAGTTGTTTTGCTCGAAACAAACCAGTCATTTATTAGATTAGTAGATCTGAGAGAGAGAATATAAGCTACAGTGTGAATTTGATCTGTGGAATTCTAGTTACAGAATATATTAGCTCAAATGGGCATGGGTTAATGCAAAGAAATCCTACAATATTTCAGAAGATTATAGGCTGAAACTACTCCACAATTGCTTTCAATGACATGTTAGAAATGCAATTCTCTGTTCTTGAAGTATGTGACCGGACTATTAATGTCTGTGCATAAAGCCAATTTGTTTCTGAAGAATCACACAGAAATCATCAAAAATATTGTAGATGTGATTATGCTTTTCTATGTGATTATGTTTTTGTTTACTTATAATGTAATAGGTGTCAAGTAAAGTTGATGGAAATGTTTCAGTTGTCACCACATCTAAATTTAGGGGATACTCTATTTCAAATTAGGCTCTAGATCAATGTTCTCTATAGAAACATTATATCAAAAAAAGTTATTTTAACTCATATTTTTATTGTTGATCAAGAAGACACCTGTAGATATATTCCCTCATTTTAAAACACCCTTCTCTTTATCTTGCATCTCACAAAACTTTGCTCAGACTTCATTGTTATGAAACTCTCTATGTTTACATCAATTAACTCTCAGCTAATACTGAGCATATTTTCTTCAGTGTGTTAAATCTACTATTTATATTTACTATAATATTCTATATTTACTATAGTATTTATAGCATTATACTGCAAATACCATTTACTACTTTGAAATGGATGAGTTGATGATTTCCTTGATAGTCTTTCTTATTCTGTTCATCAATTCCAGGCAACTGTTAGGATGTCCTGGAATTATTAGTGCTCAGCAATTATTACTTAAATGAGTAAACAAATTTTGCCTTACATTGGGAAAAGGATATCTAACATTCTCTCCAACACTTGATTTCCAGGGCTCTCAGAAAGGCAAAGTATTGATTACATACACATATGTATACAAACATATGTGTGCATATGCATTATATTCCCATATATGCACATGTGTATATACATATATATATGTCATATTATGTACAATTATGTACTTTTTTGTTATATCAATTTGGAAGTCCCTAAATTTCCTTTCACATCCTCCCATGTGCTTATTTGAACACAAGTTTACAAGCCAGTTTAAAAAAAAATCCCCATATTCCTGATAACTATTGGAGGAAAGGAATAAATAAATACAGTGTTTTGAATGGGATTTAGTCATTTTTCAGGAAGTCCTTAGTTAAAATGTTCATTCCCTAGTAAACTCTACCCTGGCTAACTTCATCTCCCTTCAGTTTTCAATCAAAAGTATTATTAGGAAAAAAGATTTTGAGCCAATCAGAAAATTTTACATAGTAAGCTTTTGTCTCATGTTTATACACCCTTGAAATAATTGTCAACGCTTTGTTTCAAAATTTCACTGATTTCAAGCTTCACAGATTTTTGCATTTAACTTTCTCATTAGCCTGAAAATCTGCAGTAGCTGTACATGATTGCCGAAGGATAGTGCCTAGAAGTGTCTTTATGAGGCATCATCTGTATGACAAGTCAGCTTTTAGATAATACGGGAAACATTTTGCCAACTAGGGAAGAAAACTTAGACTTTATATAGAGTTGATAGCTAAAACAGTGCAGTCAAATGTAGCTAGTTGATTTTAGTTGTTCTGCAATTGTCACATACTTAATTTCTCATAAAAGTCTCTTCCTAAATCTGTAATATGAAAATTAGATGCCCTGGAAATTTTTATTTTCATTTTAAAGGAACAACTTATCAAAATCATGTTCATCATAAATGTTTTCTCACCAATTTGCTTGTCATCAATGTCTATTGTACTTACAAACTCAGCAGGGAATAGTGTATGTTTATTCTCAATGTATTTATGAATTTGTAAAGAGAAGCAGTTGCAATGAAGGTAAAAAAAAAATTTTGGTTTGCAAACCTCCAGATGGTGAGATTTGTTTTGTTTAAATCCCATTTTCCAAAGTCTGAACTAAATCCAAACTTCAGAGAAAGAAAAATATTGTAATTTTATCATACAGTGAGTGTATAACTGACTGGAATTAGCCAACTCATGCTAAGATTTATAGAAAATGTTTCTTCTTTGTGTATTTGTAAAAATAACTGGAAAAATGTGAGTTGGGAAAGGTAAGTCAATATTGCATTTTTTTCCAGGTAGAACACCTTAAAAGAAGTGAAAACAAATTTTGCAGATGGAAGAATTTATATGTACACTGCCTGATATGAGAGATGAGATAGACAAATTGTATATATTCATGTCACCTTTATTCAATATTTGAAGTTTCTTAAAGTTGTCACATTATTTCAGGATTCTGCCTTTGTCATTATATGAAAGCATTTTGTTATGCTTTTTTTATAATATTGTAGATTATAGTCAAAGCAATATAAATTTCAAAAATATTGATTTATGTGTGTAAGCATTAATTCATCCAGCATATATTTATTATGTGACTATATTCTGTTTAAGTAACTTTAATGGGGATTTTTTTTTCTCTTTTAAAGTCTTCTGTTGGGATTAGTATTCTAGATTATTTTCTCTGTTTATTTTTTTAAATATATTTTACTCATGGGTATAAATTGTCCATGACAAATAAAATACTGTCGATGTGAAATATCATCAATCAGACATTCATTTGTTTAATGTTATTCCAGAAATAATATTTGAGTGAAATTTGTTTATCCTAAATCAACCTGAGATTTTTGTTTTATTTAGAACTTTCAATGATGCATCCATTTACCAAAATGCCTACCATTTGATATTTTAGATTTCAAATTCTTAAAACCTAAATAAAGTTGGGTCAACCATATGGCAAATGTAACACATATCATATATACTTAAATTTTACATATTTTATATTTAAACATTTTCCTGAAATTAAAGCTGTATATACTTTAATTGCATACAATGTATTATATAAATATTTGTTATTTTTTATTAATGACATGGCTTAGAATCTGAAAGCATATTTTAAATGCAAAAATGAGTTTCAGTTGTTATTTGTATTTGCTGCTAAATTAAAAATTGAATTAAAAATTGAACGGAACTTTTAAAAAAGAGCCTCTTTTTCAATTATGTAACAGATATGTTCCATTTTGATACTTTTAATATATTTATTCCAAAATGATGACATAAAAGCTGGGCACAGTGGCACATGCCTGTAAGTTTCAGCCTATGAAACGGCTATAGCTAGGGATCGCGATTTGAGTTCCGCTCAGGGCAACATAGCGAGACCTAGTCCCAAAAAATAGCTGGGCGTGGTGTCGTGCATCTGTAATCCCAGCTACTTGGAAAGCTGAAACTGGGGATTGCTTGAGTCTGTGGTAACCCGGGTAGCCTGAGTCTGCGGTTCCACAGGCAAAAACAGCTAGACAGTCTCAATAAATAAGTGGATGGATGGATGGATGGATGGATGGATGGATGGATGGATGGATGGATGGATGGATGGATGGATGGATGGATGGATGGATGGATGGATGGATGGATGGATGAAATGATAGCATAAGATGATATAAGTATTTTGTAAAAAATAGTTTACACCAATAATTTAAGTCAATATCATTTCAAACAGCCTTCATTTCATTACATTAAATAACATTGCATATAGCTAATCTAACTTAACATATCTTTTGTAAAAGACTTCAGTTAAGAAAGCACATATCTACATGCAGTTTTTGGCTATATACTTTATACTCTGGCAATGTGTTTTTGAACATGAAAGCAAAACATAACAATGTTTAAAAGTATTCTGTATAGAAAATAACACACATTAAACATTTAGAATCAATCCTTGTTGTTCATGGTAGTTGTGTTCTATGTTCCCACCATGAATGTGGAAGCAGCAAGTAATGAAACATCAAAACTATGAGACTGAGTTAGATTCTTATAAGCACGTAAGGTACAGTTTTCAGCAAATTATAAGAAGAGTTTTTCAGTCCCTGGTTTGGGAATGCAGTTGAATTACCCTTGTACCCACAGCCACAAACTCCTTACACTGGATTTCATGAACTTGTAGGTTAGAATTTTGAAACCTGCACCACTTTTGAAGATAGTCAGTGAGGTTTGAAACCTGCTGTGCTTTTGGGAGCAAGGGGAAGAGTGAAGGAACCCTGAAAATCATTCAAAATGGGGGAGCAGACAGAGCTGAACATCTAGTTTGGAACTCTCCTGGGAAACCTTCAGTCAGATCTCACTGATACAGATCTTGCTCCTGCCTCTGGTGTGACGGCACTAAATCCTGATGACCTGCTGACAGTGCTGCTGGTCTGTGTCCTGCACTTCTAAAAGGTGCTGCCACTGCTGATACTCTAGCACTGCCTCCAGATGGTCCTACTGGCCTATGTCCACTGTCCCTCTAGAGCCATCTCTTGCTGCTGTTGCTGCCAGTGTTGCCTAACCCTGGAGGCCTCTGGATCACTAGGCTGAGTGCACAGTGCAGCATTGGCACTGTGCACTCCAGTGATTACATCCAGAGTCCTGTTACTCTGTGTATCAGTGTGCCATCCCCTCCAAACACTGAAGCTGTATTTGGTTTCAACAGCTGGATACTTAGATGCTCTCTGGGGTGAGAGAACAGGACATCCATCCTCTTAGAATCTCTTTTTCAAAAGGAGATACTCTCCTTATTTCTCTTAGTATATTCCATGTAAACAGATCCTGTTGTGATATTCTGTGTTTGAGTTGTCTCTTATCATTGTAAGCACAAGGAGAAGGCCCATGCACCATGCCATTCAAAATGACCAATATACATCTTGTGGTTAAGTGTTTCTGCTTAAAGACCTTATTTAATATTTACTGTTGAATCATTGACAGAGAACTCATGGCTAGCAGCACTGTAATTCAGGTCTGAATAGAGCTTATCAAATGCATGTGTTCACTGTGGAATGTCGTTCACAGACCAGATTGCAGTTGAGATGGCGCAAACTCCATCTTGCCTTAATTGCCTCTGGCAAACTGGAGTCAAAATCTAGCATTGAGATTCTCTGAAGGTGTGATGGTGCCTGCCCCTCCAAAAAATGTCTATGTATGGAAATCCCCCTTAACAGAGATAGTGACCTACTATGAGCTGTCCCGTGGCCCCAATTACCTCTCAGGAATTAATATGTTAACCAATTTTATTACCCCCTCACCATTTGCCTTCCTTTTAAATTCATCCTGAATTGTATCTGCCTGAGCCACTTTTTTCCTTTGTCAAAAATCTTTATAAGGACTTGTGGAGTCATTAAAATGCTAGATGATGCATACTTTCATTCAGCCCCAGCCTGTATGTTTGTGTCCATCTCTCTCACCTGTCCTCTCTTTTACCCTGTGTTCAGCTCTCAACAGTTCACTCATTAAGCTACATCTCTGCCTTCTCTCTTAGGATTGCTACATAACAGTTCATCTCTGTACTTGGGAGTCATTTGAAAAAAGCAAAAACACAAATAAAAACATGAACAATGAGACATCCAATTTGACCGTGGAATGAAGAATTATTTACAGTGTGGGATTGAAACCAGGTGGCAGTGCATCATCTACTCTGCCTCATCAGGGAATGTGTGTATCAGACAACAGCCAAAGAGAGCTGCTGTTCAAACTTGTCCACAGGTGACCGGGAAAGAATTGATTTTGAGGTTACAAACAGATTTTAGCTAGCAGGCAAATTTGCAAATCAGGGGTCTGGTAATAATACAGATCAACTCTATTTTAGCAATGAGTCACCTGTGAGAAACAATAGGACATAAGAATTGTATTTCTAGGAAAACAGGACTGCTACATGAAAAAGAATGAATCTACACCACTGCCTCACACTATACATAAAAACCAACTCAAAATGGATTAAAAACTTGGACACAAGACCTGAAACAACAAAATATATAGACGAAAATATACTGAAAATGCTCCATGGCCTGTACTGCAGAAATGTCTTCCAGGACACATCTATACAAGGAAAAAATAAACAGCTGGGACTATATCAAACTAAAAAGCATCTGTACTGCAAGAGAAACAATATCCAAAACATAGAGATACCCAACTGAATGAGAAAAAAAATTGCACTCCATTCAACAGGTAAGGATCTGATAGGAAAGTTCCACAAAGAACTCATACAACTTAACAAAAACAAAGCAACACAAAACAAAAAGAAAGCAAAAGTCCAGTTTAAAAAATTGGCAAAAGTGCTTAAAAGACATTTCTCCGTTGAGGACATACAAATGGCTAACAGACATATGAAGAAAATGCTCAACATCGCTATAATCAGGAAAATGCAAATCAAAACTACAGTGAGATACCACCTTACACCAGTAAGAATAGCCCTTTAATAAAAGAAAAAGAAACAAAATAAAACAAATAAACAGGCATCAACAAGTACTGGTAAGAATGTGGAGGCAAAAGAACACTTTTAAACTGCTAGTGGGAATACAAACTGGTCTACCCATGAAGAAAAGCTGTGTAGAGGACCCTCAAACCACTGAAAATGGAATTACCACTTTGTCCAGCAATTCTACTTCTGAGACTCTACTCAAAAGATACCAAAACACTAAATCAAAAGGAAACTTGCATTCTTACATTTATTGCAGCATTATTTACATTAATCAGGATATGGAA
The DNA here is from genome assembly GCA_004024945.1 of Uropsilus gracilis. Classification (NCBI taxonomy): domain Eukaryota; kingdom Metazoa; phylum Chordata; class Mammalia; order Eulipotyphla; family Talpidae; genus Uropsilus; species Uropsilus gracilis. The sequence goes on along the minus strand of PVHY01001071.1, from coordinate 164,605 downwards.
ACAACTCAAACACCCCCAAACAGACAAATGGATCAACAAGTTGTAGTGTATTTACACAATGGAATTATTCAGCAGTCAAAGAAGACAAATACGTCATTTGTGGCCGTATCATGGATGGTGCTAGAAGGAATTATGCTAGAGGAAATAAGCCAGAAAGAAAAAGAAACACGGGATGGTCTCACTTGCATGCTGGGTATAGGGAAAGCAAAAGGATTAGAAAAAGTTAAATCTAACAAGCTAACAACAGAACTAAAGCATACAGCAATGAAGATCTGCACATTGCAGTTGGTGTCTTTTGCAACATTTATGCCTCTCCCCTTAAATGTCAGTACACATTCTTCTAAGTTGTGCCAAATGAAAATGCTTCCATGTATTTCTTATACCTCCACAATGGTGAAAAATAAAAAAAAAAAATAATCTCCCACTTGAAAGACATGATCTAGTATGTTGGTATGGGTTTCTTAAATTAGGATTGTTTGGAACTAAATCTCAGGTGTCTTTTACTAACGGACACTTATCTCTATCTCTCTCAAGTACTTGTGTTGAGAAACTGGGTTTTCTTTGGCTGTAAAAACTAATGGTGTTAGACGTGGGTTGCCAGATTCGTCATATTTATTAGTTTCAGATCATGAAACTAATTTGTTAATATTATGCGCAACATTATCATCTCAAGAGTTGCGCTATCCATCTTCTCAGATGGCTTGAAATGAATCATTCTCTGATGATTATTTTTCATAAAAATAAAAAATATATTTTCTAAAAATGACTATGGATATGTATTACCTCTGCACCTAAAAGTAACGATAAGATATTCAGCCCAATACATAATTATTGATTGTCATCCCAGTAAATTTTGCTGTGTGAGATTGAAATTAAAGACTGTAGTTCTGGATATTTTGTGATAATGCTACTGCAGTTTACTCACTGGTGCAGTCACTATATAAATATTTTACGAACATCTACCCTGTATAATGTATTATTTCTTAAAAAGAAAACAGTGATTGATCAGTAATAGTTTATGCCCTAGTTGAGGGAACAAATAATAATTAAATAAACAAATATAGAAAATATATAATACTGAATGGATGTTATTTGTAGAAAATTAAGCAGAGCAAGTACTAAAGAACTTTAAATGGAATCGTCAAGGATATGCTTTCTCTATAGATGATAGTATAACCAAGACTATCAATGATCAACAATTGAGCTTTGTGGAGAATTGGGGTAAGAGAATTCCAAGAAAAGAAAAAGCAATATACAAAATCTAAAGTCAGAATCATATCAGCCTATTGAAAGATCAGGAAAAAAAAATGCCTAACCAAGTGAAGTAAGTGACCTGGAAATTTACAGATGAGATTAGAGTGATATTTATGACTCATTAGATGAGATAAAATTTGACCTTTATTCTTAATAGTTAAGAAGACAGTAATTTTTAAGTAGTGTGAGCAGATTTGCATTTATAACTGGACATTCTGACCACAGAAAAAGTGTTTACAGGTAGAAAAGAAAGGAAGCAGTGAGAATTATGGAGGACACTGCAGACTAATTCTAGGAAGCTCGGAGACAGTTTGCGCAAGCACAGAGGTACAGGAGATGAAAAATGAACAGGAAGAATCTGGAAATATTTTGCAGATGGACACAACTTTCTGAGAAAGTAGATGTTATGATTGTAAGTTTGCAGCTTAAGGAACTTGATCTTGAAAGAAAAGGTGAAAATTGGTATCATTTTGCAAGATAAACAAGATTGGAGATATAGCATATGTAAGGGAAGAGTACAGAAATCTTCTCAAACATGTTGAGTTTGAGATGACTTTAATGTTAAACTAGAATCACTATGTCTAAAGAGCTAATCAAATTTATTTTATCTTTTCAGCTACTTTTTACTTACTGGTTGTTTATCTTTCTCTTGAAATGATAGGGTATTTTATGTCAGCTGTGCTGTTTATCCCCAATTTATTTCTTGCTTTCTAGATGTGCCATAAAAAAACACAAGATTTTATAGACATTTATCAGTTAGCATTTTATCATTTATATACAACATTATCTATTTTAGCCTGGATTGCTAAAAAAGTAAGACTATGAAAAAGAGTAACATAATTGTAAATTAAATTTCAGAGATCTGCTTTTCTAAGGTATCTTGTAAAAACTGACCAAATATTATTTTAAACACCAAAGTTATTATTTAATTAGGACTTTGTAAACTTATATTTAGAAGATGTGTACAATTCTGATACTTAGAATATGTGTAAACCTTTGGGGATTGCTTTTCAAAATAATATAGGATAGACTTGTATAATTGTAATGTATATACCTTAAATGTATATAATGATAGAAAACTATGTCCTCTCTATTAAAAAGTTAAATTATTTTAAAAGCTTGTTTTTTAAGTTTTTGAATTTTTAAGGAATTAGTAAATCTTAAGTTTGAGGATATTTGGTATGTGAATTTGCTGAATACCAAAAAGATTTATAATAAATCACCTCATCTTAAAAGTACATTTTATATATATATATATATAACAAACTATATATACTATGACACATAGTTTAACATGATGTAAAATAAATATATATATTACTTTTTCCTGATCTTTCAATAGCCTAAGATCATTTGAATTTATATTTTGTGCTTTGCATTTTCTTGTCTTAGAATTCTCTTCCCCTAATTCTCCACAAAGCTCATTTATCAATCAATGATAGTATTATTCATACTCCCATCTACAGAGAGAGGATTTCCTTGAACATTCCATTTAAATATATATTGTACTTTTGAAATATATATTAAATATTAACAGATGTATAACACTAATAACTTTGATCCATTAATTGAAAATCAAGCCAAAATCAAAGGTCTGTATTTATAAAATGTGATTTAAAATACTTTTCCACGGATCTATATAAAACTTTTCCTGTGAGTCTTTCTAAGATGATGGTTTAATTACCATTATCCTGAAAAACAAAATAAATATTTCTTTTAATCACTGGCATACCTTAGGAATAGTGAACTATTTTTGAACAGATCCTGAGGATATGTTAAGTAACATAAACTGAGAAGCTATCATAACCTACTATATTCTTGACAGAAGCCATTATAGTGGGGAAACCTGAAGCTAATTCTTGATCTGGGAGACTAATGCAGAAGAAGCCAGGAGGAGAGATACACAGAGGGAGGAGGGAAAGAGAAAGCCAGCAGCCTTGTTGAATTATTTGGTCTGGGGTCAACTTTTGTTCTCTAAAATTTTCTGGCTTCTAATTAAAGAAATAATATATATATATATATATATATATATATATATATATATATAGTTTGGAAGCAATTATTTGTAGGCCATTTACTGTCCTTTGGAATTCACCTTCATATTCATGAAACAAAGAAAATAAAATTTAAAATGATGCAAAGCTCTTAATAAATCAATCAGCAAACTTTAAGTAAAAGAAGTAAATTCTATTATTTCATTATGCTTACAAAAATTAGAGTATCCTGGAGTTCAGAAATAGGACATAGTCTATTTTACCTTAGGTCATTTGATAGTTTTAAAAGACCTGTGGAGATTAGAAATGTTTTATGCTGTTTTCTATCTCTGTGACAGCAGGATTGAGCAAAAGATGATCAAGAATAGCCTTTATGTGAAAATAACCATAAATGAATATATAAAGAGCAATTTAAATTCATATCTCTAGAAACAGCTGACAAAAATAGGTTTTAATTAGAACATCTAAAATTATGAAAATTAATTGAATCCATTGAGTCCTCAGATACCTGCTAAATTTTGAATTTGGCCTTTAATATTAGACTATGAAAATAGTAGTCAAACAGATCAGCTAAACTTGGAAAAATTGCACATTTGCTATATCTAATGTTAAAGAATATTAATAAAATTAACTAAAATTACAATAATTAAGAAAATTAAACTTAAAAAATTCACTACACTTTATCTATAATTGAATTTTAAATAGTCTCAAACCTTTACTTAGCCTAGAGGTTAAGTAAATGTGACGTCACTCAGGAGAAAACTGACCAAATTATTTTCAGCTATGCACACATTGCCTTTTTATTTTTTTCTCATTTTGCATTAAGGATTATTTCGATTTTGATCTGGACATTAAAGATTCAAATAATAACTGTGGATCTTTTCTGGTGATAATAACGGTATTGGAGGTAAGGTGTCTATGCTTTACATAATATTTTCTCCATTTGCTGAGATCTTCATGTTGACATTGCCAGCTACACGGGGACTCTCCTCAAAACAACTTTTCCTTAGATGTATCTTAGCTTCTGCAGGTTGGGCAAGGAAAACTCACAGACCCTTTCTCTCTTTTCTAGAGCATTTAGACTCAGCAATCGAAGTACAAGTGGGAGGTGTTCAGATATTCAGTGATTCCTCAAACAATTCCTTAGGCTTAGCAATTATTTACTCAATTAAAATCAGGCCTAATAGATTATTATCCCCAGAGACTTTATTCTGCTTGTCTTGGTTTTTCCATCCCCAATGATATGAAGCTACATGTACACTATGACCTTTCATAGCTCCCAGAATACCTGTATAATTATCTTGACATCAGTAAGACATGAAAGCATGTTTTCCTCAAGCTTCTGTTTTGAAATGCCTTGCAAATAATAGTTAACCTTACGTTTCAGACTCAGAAAGAAATTCCATTTCTTGGACAATTGTTCTACCATCTTCAACAAACTAGGGTGTTCTCATGGCAGTCTAAAAGAACATTTCATCAAAAACTGTGATTTTGTGAATCAAGAATTTAAATAGAATTTATTTGGCAATTTTTCAACTCCTTCTGCAAATAAGTGAGGAGTCATTTTTTTTCTTTAACCTAATGATTGGCCTCATGTGAAGGGATCAAAATGACTTCATTCAAATGCCAAATACTTCAGCAAGGACATCTGGAAAGCTGACCTTAACTGTGTCCTTTTCCTTCTCCATTGGCACGCCACATGTCTTTTCCTACTAAAAAGATAAAGTTCTTCCATGGAGCTTATCTTCGTATACACTGTGGATGCTTTTTTGACTGAGAAATCATTTATTTTGAAAGATTAAGTTTCTGATAGCTTGTAATTTTTCATTTGGTTGAATTCATTGTGTCATTTAATTTTATTTCTTCTGGGCTTGAAATATTATATTTAGGATTTTATTATTATGGCACTTACCTGCTTGATCACATATTCACATTTTATTTATTTATGTATGTATGTATGTATGTATGTATGTATGTATGTATGTATGTATTTATTTACTTACTTTTTTTCTGGAATTATGTCCATTTTTTTCCTGGGTAAGGACTTGTACTCCTGGACTGCAACACGCCAGTCTGCTGCTCGAATCTCTAGGAGTAAAACTGAGGCAGATAGTCAGGCTGACCATATCTGGAACTTGTTGTAGGGCACATATGTGGTACACTTCTACAGAATTCTTTCTTGTGTTCATCACATGGTACTGATTCTGTGCCATAAAGTTCTGATATCTTGATTTGGGAGTCCAAATCCCAGTTTCTGGCGATGGATGTGTTCCCTGCTGGGGTAAACTTCCCCAGGTGGTTGGTTCAGATCCTCTCCTCTCTCCTATTAGCACTTCTGCCATGGAGCCACAGCCAATCATGGCTTTCTTCTCCCATTGATAGGTAAAGGAGGGAGCCTTCATCATTTTGCACATTTCTGTGGGCCAGGGGTTTGATTCCCCAGTCCCAGAGATGATACAGGTTAGAAATCTATGACAGTTCACCTCGGTTGCTGGTTTCACCTTCCTGTCTCAGTAGTTCCAACACGTTGCTTGCCCTACCCAAGTGGTGAGTGTATCCAGGGCCATTTTTACTTCCTTTCCTCTGCATTATATCCATAGCTGGAGAAAATGGATATTTCCTTCCTAGTGCAGGTCTGATTCAGATTGGAGTAAACCAGAGTGAGGACCCCCACTAAGCCCTCACCCAACAGAGGTGCCTGACCCGACCCCCTCCCCGCATGGAGTCAGAGGCCAGATTCCCCAACCTGAGATTCCTTAACCTGGACCCCCTGAGACCCTGAGGTCCCAGTGGCATAGGACTCACCCTTACCCTCGACCCCTGCCCCCACCAGAGGCCTAGACCATGGCAGGGGTATGCTGGATCTCTTATCCAAGGGCCTATGCTGTTTGAAAGGTGTATTGTGTATTTATTTCCCCAGCTTTATTTATATTGAAAAATCTATTGAATATAATCTACTTATAATTGTAAACATATTCATACACATACACGTATATACCTATAAGCATATACACACAAATACATGTGTGAACATATATATGTATACATCTATAGATGTATGTATACATACATCTATAGATGTATGATGGCTATCATTGAGTAAAAAATTCCTTTTGTTGTTTTTTTTTGTTACCTGTACAAAAGTGAATGGAAATTAGAAATCTTGATATTGACTTATTTTTCATTTCAATTAATTTATTTTGCACTATATTTTGGATACTTTGTTATCACTATAGGTATATAAAATATATTGCTATATTATCCTTTTGAATTGATATTTTTATTATTATACATTTTTCTTCTATTCCTCATTATATTCTTTACCTAGCAATGTACTTAGTATGAAAATAATAAAGCTATACCAATAACTTAAGGAGATACCAATTTGATCATTGCAGTGTAGCTTTTCATTACATAATATAAAATCAAGAGGCATCGTTTTCCAAAGTAAAAAAGCTATGATTCATATTTTAAAAGTTTTTTGCTAACCTAAGAGAGTTTTACATTAGTCCTAATTATACTTGACGCTGGTCTTCTCCTTCTCCCTCCCATTTCTCTCTCTCTCTCTAAAAGATGACACAGATTAAGCCAAAATTTGAGTCCCGCTCAGGACAACATAGCGAGACCTAGTCCCCCAAAAAATAGCTGGGTGTGGTGGTGGACACCTGTAATCCCAGCTACCTGGGAAGCTGAGGCTGGGGATTACTTGAGTCTGTGGTACCACAGACAATGGGAGCCTGCCATTTCACGGGCAAAAATAGTGAGACCTAGTCTCAAAAAAAAGAAAAAAAAAGATAACAGATTAATACTTAAATTTTTGGTTAACATGCAATGATTTGCATTAATGCAATGATTTGCTAATGCAGATCATTGCCTCTCTTAAGTAGCTGTCTATTTTGTTTTATTTAATGCATGGAAGTCTGGACATTCCACTGGGATAGGCAAAATTTTAAAATATACAAAATGAAGGAAAAGTGATTAATGCTTCAGAGCAACTACTAGATTTGAGGTAAAAAATTTTATACTACTCATACTTGATTTTTGCTTGGATTATTTATTTATTTTTATTGTATTTCTATAGTTATAGAATAATTAACTTTTGGAAAAAATATAGTGTAAATAGATTCCACTGTTTCTTTGGAAATGGTATTCCTGAACAAAATCACTGGTCTGAAACTAGTGGACATTTGCAAAGATTGGTTCAACGATAACTTTTGTAGCCCAAATTGATAAGTTCTCTCTATATATCCTTATTTAGTCTAAACATTCATAACTTGAAATAAGTCATAAATCATGCCAGAATAATTAGCTAATTTATAGTGGTTTTCAATAAATACATATTTTTGATCAAAATAATCACTTTTGGTAAAGTTACTTTCAGATAGGGGCTTATTTTTAAAATTATTTAATAAATCTGAAAGATGAGATTCACTGAAATAGTCTGATAATTGAAAGTGCAACAATTTTTAGGCCAAAAGTTCTCAGACTGTTCATGCAAATAAAGACATTGTTATCATTCTTTAAACTGTTAAAAATTATAGATTGCCACATTCTTGTGCTCCAGCAAATCATGAATATTTAATAAAAGACATATAGTCATGATGGTTAAAAAAATGACCAGTAAAGATCATGTTAAATATTTATCTATATTAAAATATATGTAAATGCATGTAATTAAGATTTGTAAAATACAGCAATTAGAAAAACTTGAGTGAATAAATTCATTGAAATCATGTAAAGTATATATCAACAATAATAACAACTATAGCAATAATAACTAACATCTATTGAACCAGTTACATATCAGCTACAAAACTAAGCTTAGGAATATATTATCTCCTTGAAACATAACAAATGAATAAAATAAAAATGTTTCCACTACTATTTTAAATGAAGAAAAGAAACTGATGCACAAAATTTTACAAATTGTAACATAATTACATGCATGTTGTATTTGAGCTTCCAATATTGTCTTGGAAACCTGTGTTCTTATCTGTTATGTTTTAGTAAAACAACATAAATGATAAGATTGGAGGGAAGGGAGGAGTTACACAGGATATAAGAAATACAGTCAAGATAAAGGTAAATCATGACTTGGGAAGAAAAAAAAAATCACTTCCTCAAAATTCTAATTTAATAATAAGATTTCAAGCAAAACTAAACTTCAGGATATAATTAGTATAATTATTTTTAACCAAGATTGACAATAAGAGATGGTAGGAGAATTACACCAAAAGTTGAACAGAATTTTGCCTAAGTTTTTAAGATTGATTGAAATTGTTTAGAAGATTATCATCAACAGTTTTCAGATAATTAAATAACAGAAGTAAAACATGGCCATTAAGCTTTTACGTAGTCAGAATTTTAGTACAATTTTATGCTAAAAGCTCAATTTGGAGCTCACACTACATGCGTAGAAGTTAAGGGGAAATCAAGTTAATCAATAAAACTCATTCTCTACAATCCATATTTAGGGGATCCTAAAGCACAAATTCATGCTATGGAAGCTGATGTGGAGGGGAGACAGGGAGTTGAAAAATATAGTTTACATTCAAATACTGAATTTTAAATAGCTCAGTGAAGAAGAATAAGCTGTGATTGTGTGTGGATCATGTATGGAATTGTCTTCTCCAATAATCTAGCAAAATCACTTATATTTCCTTTTGCCTTCCCTGAGTTCTTGCATGGAAATTCTTAAGTCCCTCTCCTGAACATTTCAACACCACGCCCACTCTCCCAACACACAAACAAGATGCTCTTGTTCTTACTAACTGAATTAATATAGAACATCCTAAGGTGGGTATGCTGGATTTACAGCATATTTAAACAAAAGAACACTATCATTATGCTATTCTTCAAATGCAATTCTAAGTCTCTGCATACTTCATGCATTCAATCACATATATTAGCATTCTAAGGGTAAAGAAATATCTTCTCTCTATCCTGACCTTCATTTTCAATCAATTTTAAAGCTTAAAATGATTAAGACATGAAGAAAATGATTAAATATTCCTGTCACAAAGAGTATGTGGAATGAATAGATGACAGACACATAGATTTCCATTGAAAGTTGTAACAGATATAGCTTATTCAAAGATACAGCCCTAGTTAAAAAAAAAAAAAAAAAAATGAATCCATGAAGGACCTCTATTAACCACAGCTTTTAGGGAGCAACACAAAACACACTAGATATGTTAGACACAAGAATTATACAATATGGTACATAATTCTGTTGAAAATATCCTTGCATTCAAAAACAAAGTTCACAATTAAAATATGCTTTTAGGTTATAGTTTTTTTTGTCGGGGATATATTTTCATAATTCCAGTTTATGTAAATGAGTCTTTTTTATATTTAATTTCTAGTTTTTTCAAAAACTTCCTTTTTTCCATTGCCATTTGCATTTTTATCATTCAGCCTGCTAGATGTTACCTTAATAAAAAAAATAATATAGTGAACTAGTTTAAGTTAAAATACATTTAAAAATAAAAATAAATTCAAACAAACAAGCAAATAAATAAATATATAGACATAGGGAAAAAGTATTGAACTCAACTTTAAACAACCTGGGCTAAAGCTTCACCTCAGTCATACTCTAGTTGTGTGTTCTTTGTGAGTCACAGCTTACATGAAGCCTAAATTCCCATCTGTAAAAAGATCATAACACCTGCCTTGTTTTGAACAAATTTGTCAGCATCCAAAGAGAAGTGTGAAAATGAATTTAATTTTTACAGTGCAACCCACAAACACCTTTAATCTTTTATTTTATTTAAAATATATGAAAATAATGTTGACTTTCCAATCTTTGATTTATTCACCATTTTGAGACTGCAACTATTTCATATTATTCCTTTGAAATGAAGCAAGAACAAATATATCTTGAAGTAATTTGAGATTTTAAAAATATTTAAATATCTATTGTATCCCTATTTTGAAAGTATTTTACAGTCATTTATTAACACTTCTCAAAACTCTCAAGATGATTTTCACAGATACACTTTTTCATTCATATTTTGAATTATGTAAATGCAATAATAAATGCTGCTGACAAATCAAGTTTGAGAATATATGCTTGACTCTTTAAACACTGTTCAACTATTGCATTCAGATGGGTAGGACCTTAGTAAAGAATGACCTAGTTACTAGTTTTCAGAATATTTTGAACATTAATCAGTATGATTTATGAAGAGAATGAAGCACTGCAGTTAATGAGGTTGCTTTGGTTATTGGGAAGAGGTTTCTTAAGAGAGATTTTTTTTGCTTTATACTTTCATGCCCACCAGGAATTAATAGTTCTTCCCCAACTTTTTAATTCTATAATAATTTATCATACTAGTAAATCCTTCTGCATTTATTTTTACTCTTTGTAAGCATCCTATTATTGTGTATTAAAGTGTGTGAAGAACTCCCTCTTGTTCATCTCTCTATATTTCTCAGTTTCTGATAATTGTCCTTGAACACATTAAATTTTTCTCAATAGGAAAAAATGTTTTAAGAAAAAGAGGAATAGATTCTTATTAAATGAAAATGCATGATTTTGTTTTGTTTTTTTCTGTATTTGTCATAACCTTTGGAGTAATTCAAAAGTGTAGTTGATAAAATAATTGTTTCTGATAGGTAGCCTACTTTGTCCTTCTTTTCTCCAGGGAAATGTGAATTATATGAAATTCTATTTTTTTAGAAAATAGAATGCTGCCATATTTCTAAATCATGAATTTATCATATGTATTTAAACAATGGTGATTTTTCTAATTAAGTATTTTATCTCTCTACAAATTATGTAAATATATTCTAAAATCTGTATTTTGAATATTTTCAAAACCTTTTTTTTTCCCCAGAAACAATAATGTATTTTTGTTATTAGACACATTTACATTTGTATAGTGAGGTTTGTGTTAAGGATTAGTTTCAACTGAAACACAATTATCACTATCAAGAACAATGAATCATGGGTTTAAATTGCCATGTCTATTCCAAAGTCAAAGAAATATGAATATTACTTAAAAAAATTATTTGCCTCCTGAGAGAGCCACTAAAGCTGAATTTAAATTATCTAGCGGTCTATCGTAGCTCTGTTAGTGCCTGGTCTAGAATGGGATGCAGAAGATGTTTCTAAATTGCTCAGTTGATTAATTTCAAACTTAAGTTCATCTGATGAGTACTGAATTTAATACTCTCTTGTGTGAGTCAAAAGCACTCTATGAGGCATTCCAGAGTCTTTTTTGTTTTGTTGTTGTTGTTGTTTCAAACTTCATGTCAGAAAATACTAATAAGACTTGAGTTAAACAATAAGACATAGTGTGCTTGTAGGATGGGGATCTTTAATTCAAAACCACTTCGCTGAAAAACAAGAATGCAGCAATGCTGGTGTAGAATGATGTCAGCCTGGTTTCACTTTATATGTTCCAGAGACAGATAAATGTGCTGCTAACTACAGACCATTAAGTACTACTTGGGTGTGATGGAGACATGGCAGATTAAAGAGAAAGAGAGAGAGAGAAATGTGTAGGTAAGTAGGCAGGCAGGCGGGCAAAAAGACAGACAGATGATGAATAGATAATATAGACAGATATAGGCATAGTATTGTATGAATTTAACATTTAAGTTTTAAATAAAATTTACAAGGAAAATACGGCAATATTTTACAAGGTGGCAAACAGTGAAGATATGCCATTTAATAATAATTTTCTTTCCATGCCCTTGCTATTATAAATAGTGCTGCAGTTGACATGAGAGTACAGGTGTCCCTTTGTATAAGTATTGAGGTCTCCTTTGGATAGATTCCCAGAAGAGCAATTGTTGAGTCACAAATGGTAGTTCCATTTTTAGTAGCTTGAATGTCAGGAGTGGTCAGAGAGGAGGAATATTATTATTAAATAATATGTTATTTAATAAAAAAAGAATAAAAATATCTTATAGCTTTCACTGCATAAGTCTTTCACATACTTTGTTAAGTATATTTATTCTTATTTCATCAATTTGGATATAATAAGTGGAATTGTATTACTGACTTTTTGCCACTTAGTTTTTCCTTTTCCTTTTTGCCATCTAGTTCTTCCACACATTAAATTTTTGTGCATTTATTTTTGTATTCTGCCCCTACACTGCATGTTTTATCTATCCCCAGTTTCCCAACTGTTTCATTTTTGTAATATAATTTATTTTCTTAATTTTTTTTCTTTCCAACCATTCTATTTCATAGATTTATTTTGTTTAAAAATTCTACCATGTTTATGTAGGAAGCTAAAAACCACTTTGGTTGTTAACAATCTGCCTCTTAATGTTCTATGACAATAATATTCTCACACCACATTTCAGAAAACAATAGCATAACATGACATTACCATTGACAAATTATTAATTCAAGGATGTGCCCCAATTTTGCCTGGTACACTTCTATATTTAAATTACTCCTCACAACATCTTTTAAATTATTTAAAACTCCTATCTCACTGCATGCCAGAACATAACCTAACATTTATGTTTTCACCTTTTCAAACCTAGCACTAAGCACACTGCTAATGAAATAGTAGGCATTCAGTAATGTTAGAATAAATATGAATGGCAAACGGAAATCAGTAAATACTAAATATCTCTGTGCGATGCTAAAATTTTAAAGATTAACTACACATTTACACTAAAGTAACATGCCCAGTGTTTGCTAAAAAAGACAAGAGCATATGCCTGACATGCACCACACACACACACACACACACACACACACACACACACACACCTTCTCTGATTCTTCCCAGCACTATCATAACCTTCTGAAAGCACTTCCTCCATGCCTGTGGCCAACTCTGTGTCTGGATGGCCAAACACCCATTTCTGAGTTTCTTTTTTCTTGATTGTTTCAAGGCAGAGTTAGCCACAGGACATAGTTTTAGGCAACAAGACACAAATGAACAGTCTGCTGAAGAATTACTAAGCAAATTTGTGTCCTGTCTGCATAGATACTGTCTTTATTTCTGACTCTCCATCTTTACACGGGTTTGATTTCTGATGGGGTGGAAGCAGCTGTCACCTTGTGAGCATAAGGAAAGAACCTGAGAACTGTAAGTTACTAGTTCGATGCCAGTAACTACACACTTTTTGATTTTCAAAATGTATACAATAAATGGTAGTGTTTTAAGCCACTGGCCAAAAGTACTCTACTATCTCCTATCAAATACATTCTAAACTTTTGTAATACTGCTGACTTTCTCTAGTTCCTTGGCTAATTACATCAGTCAAAGGAATTCCTGTAATAGTAGCTGAGAATAAATACAGCTAGCATCTGACAAGGCATATGTCAATTAATAGTTTCCTATTCAACCCCTATAAACAGCAAAAGTAAATGTAAAAATTTTTATAACCTGATCTGTTCTTAGTACAATCAGAATATTCCTTTTTAGGTGTCAGATCAATTCAATGAACACAACCTAAGTCTATTTTAGTCAAATTAGTAGCTATATTTACTTATGACCTTTCAACAATATATAGTAAGTAGCTAATAAGCAAAATATTGAAATTCATCCATCTAAAAGTGTTTACTTGATACTATGGTATTCATGATTGGTTCCTGGATATAAAAATCAACATTTTTTCTCCCATGAGGTTCTGCCAAACCAATGACCCAATCATTTGTTTTTGTAGATTTTTTTAACCTGCTTAAGACTTTATCACATTTATTTCCAAGCTTTTAAGAGAACTACAGATTCACATTCATCTGTAAGAAACAATAGAAACACATTTTATCATCATTACCAATTTTGCCCAGTGCTAACACATTGAAAAGTTGTCATATAGCTAGGATTACAATGTTGAATGAATCAAAGACTTCCTATCACCACTCGCATCTCTCATCCCCTGCTTTAGCCTTCCTTTCCTTCTATTGTATCCCTTCCTTGGATTCTAGCAACTGCTAATCTAGTTTCCTTTCCTTATAACTTCAAAATATTTTATAAAAAAAAAAGGAGTCATACAATATGCAACCTTAGAAGTTGAAGATTTTTGACTTGTTTGTTTTCAAATCAGTATAGTTATTTGTTATGAGTTGTGTGATTGAATAGCTTGTTCCATTTATGGCTGAATAGTATCCATTGGTAAGACTATATCACAATTTGTTTAATAACTCACTTATTTAATATTTTGCACTTTAATATAAATATAAATTTAAATTCCTCTGAGATAAAAGTCTAAGAGTACAATTAATAACTGGCATGATAAGTTAATCATTTTTTTAATGTCTATACCATTTCATATTACCACAATGTTTAAATGACCCAGTTTCTCTGAATGGTTCCAAGTATTTGGTGCTCTCACTATTTTCTCAAAGTCATTCTGACAAATTTATAATTATTAAGAAAATTTGCATTTTCCTAATGAATAATGATGGTGAATCTCTTTAATTTTTATAGAAGTGATATTGATTATAACTTTATAGAGAGTTTCAGATAATCAGCAATTTAATTCAACATCTGTATATGGTCACTATCAAGTCAAACATCTAGCTTCCATCCACAGCATAAAATTGACAGACTTAACATGACTTTCCCCCTTTTCATATGATGTATTATATTATTGGATTATAGATGAATATCCCTTAGAAGTACAAAACATAAAAATAATCTATTAAATGTTTAGGTATAAAAGTCAATTCCTGAAAATAAATGAAATACATATAAATTATATAACTAGAACAGAAAAATATAACTAGAACATTTAATGAAAATAATTTTATAGAGGATGAATAGAATTTTGAAACTGTAATTTGTTGGCAACCTAGTAGTTAGAATTTTTATCTATTTTTTTTAATTTTATAGAGAGTGGGAGGGAAAATTTTATGCAAATCTTGACTCCCAAAGTTATAAAAATAAGTAAAATCTGAGCTCATGAGCTCCTGTAGATAATCATGAAAATGTGCTAAAATAACAATTATCCAGATTCTTTAAATTTGATTTATGTTTTGACTCTTTGTATATAAGTCCATGGAAGATGTATGTATCAAGATCTCCATTATTAATACTTTCAAGAAAGTAAAAATAATATACATTGAAAAGCAGAATTTCCTCATGAAAATACCATTCTAAAACTGAGTAGTTTTCTCAGTTTTTAAAGATTTCTTTGCACAGATAACTTGAAAAGACTGTCACTTTGAACTAATGACTGTCACTTTCAATTAGATTCTTTCACAGTAATGTTTTCAAATATTTTATTGCTTGTTATATCCCTTTCCAAAAGAGCATATTGGCCAAGAAATCTCATCATTTTCTGGAAGCACCTAACATATCAAACAGCATCTAACATGATCAAAGAGAATTCAATCAAAAGGTTTATCTCATTTTTCCATCAAAGTACATTTACAACTAAATTCAAGATTAGTCATAGGTTATGCCTTCTTTGTTGTTCTAAGCAAAGTAAAAGTATTGCCCAAGGACCAAACAAACCAAGAGGACTTCTGGAAAACAGTGATTTTTTTTTTAATATAGGAAATATCTTGAAGGTTTTTACAAAATCTTTTGAATAGGATCTAATTGTAGTGAAAATTATTTCTTGAATAGATGAGTAAAGCCTCTTTCAGTGTCGATGGCAATCTCTGTCTGATGTGATGACTTGCCAAAACTTAAAAGCAAAGTGGCAAAATTGTGAATTATCTTCACAAAAATATATAGTGAAAATATTTTATCAAATAAATAGAGTTTTTCAACATGTGCTGAGTACCAACATTTTCTAATGACTGCTTCGTGGATTTCTTCTTTGATAGAGGAACATAAAATTTGATGATATGGACCATGATAGAAGTACTCACAATGTAAGAATTATTCTGTGACAGGGAAAGTACATAGCCGATGAAAAACATGACAGCTTTTCAAATATGTCAGCAGACTCATCCAATTTTATATTGAAGGAGTGTGTTATACGATTTCACAACATACTTAAAATTTCTATTACAAGTTTTAAAAATTTTAGAGTAATTATTGATCTGCTCTATTTGGGGCACTACTTCAAATCTCCATTTTTAACCCAACTCAAATCTTACTAGTTTGACCCAAACCAGTCTGACCAATTTCAGTATCACTGTCCAAGGAGTATTAAAAAACAAATAAGTGATATACAACAAAATAAATATAAAATAGGGGGAAAGTATCTCCTCCAGGACTTTGCCTTTCAAAATCTGAACCCCCACGGAAAAGTCAAAGTTACCTATGACTCAAAGTGAAAGATGGGGGGAAAATATTAGCTGAAACTGAGTAAGGCAATTTCTCCCTATGACTAATTTACAGTATTTCTCTCTCTAAATACAGATAAAATACATGGGGAACCAGAAAAGAAACAATCAGAGGAGAAATACATCACCTTCATTGGAAAATAGCCCCAAAATGGAAAGAATTAAAAGACTATTAACAAGTAAATGGACAAACTTTCATAGTCAAACAAGGTAATGTTCATTGGCAGTAACACAGAATAAACTATCAATAAACATGAACATGGAGAAGTCTCACCAACTTTTGCTGAATAACAGAAGCCAGACAAAGAGATACATAACCTGTGTGATTCTGCTGAGGTTTAGATGATGTTTGGTGTGTCTGGCTCAGTGTATGAGTCCCTCTGAGAAAGAATTCAGCAGATGTTCCCATTCATCAACATATAACACGTTTATTAAGTGAAAGATAACAAGGAAAGACAGATGCCTGCATGGACACAGGTAGGCAGATTTAAGAGGCAAGAACTTCATTTTGGCAGGGACCAGAGTGATTTTTATGTTTTTAATACTTTTTTATAAAGTCATTGTAAAAATTATCAAGTTGAAGTTAAACTAGGTTGATCTTCCTCCAAGATCAATTATCCTTTCTGTTCTCACTTCTGGATAATAATCTTTTCTGGTCCCACCTCAGATTCCTGGAAACTTCCATAGCTGGATTTAGGGTAAGATTCATGAATCACCCCTACTTCCACCCCTAGTATGTATTTGTAATATACATATATATACAAATATTTATATATTTGTATATATATGCATATATATGTATATATGCATATATGTGCATATATATGCATATATATGCATTATATATGCATATATATATGCATTATATATGCACATATATGCATTATATATGCATATATGATGTAATATATATAAATATATCTAAATACATATATCTGTGCTATATATATATAATGCACGCATGTATACGTATACATATATATAATGCAAACTAACCTGTTGTGGCAGAAAATAGAACAATAATATTCTAGGGACAAAGAGTAAGTAATGTCCAGGACCTATAGCATCACAAGGAAAACTTTGGAAGGGATACAATCTGGAGCATGGAAATGGATGCGTGTTAACATAAGTCAAGTTCATCAGAGTATATACTTCAATATATATATGCAGTTAATTATATGCAAGCTACTCCTGGATGAAGTTGGCTAAAAAAAAGTGGAGTAAATAAAATAGTTAAGGTCCAATTGTCAAAAAATAGCAAAGAACAAATACATTTAATAATTTGGATCCTGAACTTTTATTGCACCATCTAAACCCATCACTTTGGCATTTCAAGTTTGTGCTCATTTTTTCTAAAATTTTCGCTTACATTTTCTACTGATATGAGTTTGCAGCTCACTTAAAAATAATGTGCAACCAAATTACAGCAAGAACTTTATCATTTTGTCAATATCACAACATAAAACACAAAATGCAAGCAGGTGGAAAAGGTGCTAATGGGTTTTTAGAAAACATGTACAAAAATAACTTCAAAACTTTATTATCAAGATTGCAGGAATACAAACATTTACACAGCTATATCAGAATGTGGTATTGCTGTTCATTTACATCTTAAGAGTTTTGAGTATGGTTATGCCTTCCTTTAAGCAGTCTGAGAAAATTTTTGACATTGTTTCTTTTTTTTTTCTCCACACTAATGGATGGAAATGTATATTTCAGGTTTTTATGTTTAAGGTTTTTTTTTTTTTTTAGATTTAGAAAAGTAAAAACTATAGCAAATTGCACCTGAGGCAAACTGTAGTAGCAGTTCCACAAATGAAACTATCAAGAATATCTGTCACTTGCCTCTGCTGAAATACATGAGCGGACAGCTCACAGCTACTGAGACCACCAAAAACCTTTCTGGTGGTCCAAGTATGACTTTTTTCAATGCCAGGTGATGCAATATTTCAGGAACTATAAATGTAAGTGGGAAATCAGGGTATGAGGAGCTTACCTGGCCAATGCAATCAGGAAAAGAGGACATCAGAGCTGTAAAGAAACAGGTTATTAGTACCAGTACTGACTCAGAAGATACTTTTATATAATTTTCCTTTTATATATTGCATATATTATATTAGTATATTATATACATTTATATGTATTTTAAAATATATATTATATATATTTTTTCAAATCTTTGTATTACCCAGGGTTCTCCCACCACTTCCTTCCCTGATCGTTCCCACCCATGCCCCAACCGCCAGTTATGTACTTTAGTTTGGTTGGTAGCTTGCTTTGATTTTTCCTCCTGGCCTTTTGTTTGTTTTCCCTATATCCCATAGATTAGTGAAACCATTTAGTTTCTGTGTTTCTGACTTGTTTCTTCTAATATGATTCCTTCTAGGTCCATCCATGTTATCTCAAATGCATCAAATTTGTCATTTTTAATTGATGAGTAATGTTCCATTGTCTATATATACCACATCTTTTTCATTCATTCATGTGTTTTGGGACATTTGAGTTGTTTCCATGTCCTTGCAATTATAAATAATGCTGCAATAAACATCTGAGTACAGCTGTAAAAATTGGAGAAAAAAACTAAAAAGATAATTCTCCAAAGAAAAAATTCAGAAGATTCTTATCCAATGACTGCATGCCCCTACTGGAAAGTTAAGGGTTTTTATACACTTTGCATGCTTTGGTGTTCCAGGTGGGCTATCGTTTGTGATAGTACTAGACCTGATGTGGGAAAGACAGAATGAGGAAGATTCAAGAAGAAAAAACTGAGTCAGTAAGTTATGGGTTGTTTTTCTAGACATTTTTTTCTTTTTTTTTTTTTTTTAACCCTAAGCTGCATCCCTTAGGTTACTGTGTTTCAGCATATTTTATCATATTTTCACCTGGTTATCATACATTATAAGCAGTGAATGTCATGATTCTTTCACGATTCTTTCCCTAGTGCCATTTCACTTGGCAATTAAAACTAGGATATTGGAGACCATCCCCATTTGTTATTCTATTGTTTTATCCAAATTTCAAGTGATCTTAAAGTTTTAAAACTTGTAATATTTGTCATATTGATATCTTGTTGTATCCTAATTTGCATACTGATATCTTGTTGTATCCTATTTTTCTTTTATTTATATTTTCTAAGCCTGAAATAAATTCTACTTTTTGAAATTAAAAAAAAAAAATCTTGGTCCCTTCACCCATAATAATTCTATCTATATTTGCATATACTTAGAATCTTTCATTGATATTCACAAAGTACATTAACTTATAATATCCTTTGATGTGTATGATTTAGGTATTAGAAACTTTCCATTTCAGTTACTTCATTTTCTTCTTACTTTACTTCTTACTTCCTTTCAAGTCTATGTAAATAATTATATTCCATTCTCTGGTAATATCCTTCATTTTATAATATGTATTTCCAAATACATCATACATCTTAAATTCTATTTTAACATCACTCTCATAATCATTTTAAAATCCTGTATTTTTCATAAAAATACTAAATGAAGATTAGAAATTTTGCGTTAAGAATATAGCAGATGTACTAGATTCTACATTTCTCAGAAATGTATGAGTTTTATTGTTGTATATTTTCTGACTCGACTTTTAGGAATGGATTATCTTAATTCAACTGGAGATCGTTAACCAAAGTGTGAGTGTTGCATATATAGTAAAATCTGGTTTATTTAGTAGATGCCCTTAGGAATACAGGATATATTCAATACAGTGCTACAACTGAAAATGTGAAAATTCTATCAGTTCCCATATACTCTGGTATTCTGGTATTCACTGTCAAAGTTGTATTCTCTTATCATTTTGAAAGTGCTAATCGAAAACCCATACTTCCTGCTTACTTACTCAAATATTCACTTTCAGCTACACTGGGTAAATGGCTGAAGGTTAAAAATAAAAGCTCAGACTATGGACAGAGATTCCCTGTCATGATTTCTTTCCACTTTGAGTTTTCAAATCCTACTTTATTGATAAGCTTGAATTCCAATGTGTCTCCCTGAACTCATGGGCATATCATCAGCTCTTATAAGTTTCTGTGGTTTTCTATTTAACTTTTGAGTCTCTTGATTTTATCATTTATGTTTTGGCAAATATTTGGATAATAAAAGCAGGGAATGGCATCACCACAAGATCAACGAATTTGTATACTTATGGAGAGGAGTTTGGGACTCATAAGGTTTCAATGGCACAAAATATACACTTTTTTTCATTTTTACTTAGTAAATAGAGAGGTCACATGGTGTTAAAGAGACTCACTTTCAGCAAAATTATTTTTATTTGTATTATAGTTAAAAGTATGTATGTTTCTAATGAAATATTAGTTGACTAAACAGAAACAGCTTTGGTTTTCACCTGATAAGTATCCTATTTCAGATTACAAAAGGTTTCAGGAACCATATTAGTCCCATGATATTTCATTGCTATTCAAACCAATCCTGATTAGAGAGTCCCATGATATTTCATTACTATTCAAATCAATCCTAAATAGTATTGAAAAGTGAGTACAATGAAGTTTTGTGAGGTCTCTCCTTTTGAGTCCACAGATAAAACACATTTTATAATTTTCCATATGTCTATACTCAAAAATCATTTGATCAATGAAACAAAAACCTCAGAAAGAAAAAAAAAAGGTAGGAATATTTTAGGCCTATCACACTCATCATTGGTAAAGAGCAAATTATTTTTTAATGATTTTTACATCTTGAATTAATCTTGGTATAATTATGTTAATAAACCAACCAAGGTTTTTTTCCCCTCACTTTCACCGTTAACTTCAAAATTTTGTCCAATTCATATAACTTGGTTTTCATGATCATGTTCAATTCTCACTACTGTGTTTGAAATAAATGGAGTAGAAAGCATTCAATTTATTCAGAAAATTTAACTTCAAATACCAAATCAGCTAGTTGTTGGATGCTAGTTGGGCAAACCAATAATCTTTCTATGTTTAGTGTTAGGCATGTGAAACTGAGGACCATGCTTGCTAGATTTACTCCCTTGGTGTGTTAGAATGAACAGCAGAGTTTGTTCATGCGAAATCACATGATAGATTATACAAGAATATAAGCTACACAATGTTATGAGCCTTTTTTAATGCTCTGGAAGAATCTACTATATTATATCTTCATGCAAAAAATGTCTGAAAAATGTCTGAATTTTAAGTAATTTATTTATATATAAAGTTCATATCTTTGTGATCTCTTGAGTTCACCTCCCCGCCCAGGCCATTCCCACCCTGCCCCCCCCCCCCAAGTCATGTACTTTAATTTGGTTGTTGGCTTGTTTTGACTTTTCTTCATGGCTTTTTGTTTATCTTTCCCATGTCCCATATAGTAGCAAAACCATTTGGCTTCTGTCTTTTTCTTTTTGACTTGTTTCTGCTAATATGAATGATTCTAAGTCCATCCATGTTATCATAAAATTATCCAACGTGTCATTTTTAATTGATGAGTAATATTCCACAGTATACCACATTTTTTTTTTCCATCCAGTCATCTGTTTTCGGACATTTCAGTTGCTTCCATGCCCTTGCAATTATAAATAGTGCTGCAATAAGCATCCAAGTACAGGTGTCCCTTTGTATCTGAATTTGACATATACGTGACTCTATATATTTTAGCCCAGAGAATATCTCAGCAAGTCAGATGGTAAATTTGATTTGGTGGAGTTTACGCCAATGTGACAATAATTTCTGTCCGATTACTGGTGCTTTAAAGTAACTTGTTTCTGTACAGGTACAAGATAAATTGGGATTTGTAGTTATCTTCCTAATTGCAGAAGCATACTAGGTTTATAAAAGCAACATAGTATTTTTTTAAATTCAGTTTGTTTCACTTTATTTAAGGAATGTTTTAAAAATTGAGCTTTTTTTTTCAAAATATATAAATAAGCAAAATTGCTGGGAAAGTGAGAAAAAGATGTGCAAGTCACTTTTGTAAGACTACTTTATGCAACAGAAACTCCCAATATATCATCTAATTCACTCTAAATACTCTTTTTCAAGTGGAGAATGATGTCCACATTGAATAAAATTAATTTTTGGTATGTATAAACATTTTAAAGTTTTAAGGATAAGTTGGTATGTCTGAACATAATTTGAGATGACATTTAAAATGATACTTTAACTACCATAAAATCCTTTATTTGAAATACTTATGATGATTTTTTCATGACAGGAAAAAAATCATAAAATAATCATGGTGTTTCATTACATCTTAGAATAAAAATAGAAAAATGAATATGATGACACCTTATTTCTTTGTTATGCTATTCAATCTATAATGTTGACACTTTATGCTGCCACTCATGACAATTGTTAATTAGTAAACAGATTTGACTTATATTTCAAAAGCTTTTATGTTTTGCAGATAATACTAATTTGTGAATAATTAATCAAAATTATTAAAATTATGACTTGCTTTGTATGCCAGAGTAAATGAATACTGAGGAAGTAGGAAAACAATAAGAAATACTTTGAAAAAAATACATTTAATTTTAGAGAATTTATAAACCTAATGAAATGGACTTCTCTCTTTAATTGAAAGAATATCTGAATCACATCCACAATTCCCTACCAGAAAGTATCAAAGGCATCATTTTATTGTAGTTCCAAAAATAGGACAACAAAGAAGAAAAATCAACTTAAGAAATCATTTATTGCAAACTTCTTAGAACACAAAACAAACACTGATTTGGGTTTCCCTAAATTTTATTATTATTTACAAACACTAAGATTTACTCTCAAATGATCAAAACTTTGAAAGGAAGTTTGTTTTTTGTTTTGCTTTAATAAAAGGATGGATTCAGTTTTGCACATCACCTTGTATACCTGACATGACAAAAAATAATAATTTCTGAAGAAATGGACATGGCATAGGATAGCATGAATGATTTGTTCCATCAAGAGTTACAGTAACACACTAGAAACTTAAAGACCCCATGGGATAATGCTATACCTAGCTGGAGTCAACACAACACTGAAAAATTAAGATGGAAAACATAGCAAAAGAATTTTGTGGCCTTAGGACCATTTTATTTGGGAGGGTAGAAAATAAAAATATACTCTATGTTTGTTGATATCAATGTGCAAAATATAGGAGGATTTTTTTTACCATTTTGTTGACATATGAATTATTTTAAAAACTATCATATAATTTAGAAAAGATTCAAAATTCAGGGAATAAAAACAAAGTAAATGTATTCTACATTGATTCTCCACCTTCACATGCTCTACTTTTTATTCTTAGAGCCTCTATTATGCATTATCTTAGTACAGCCAGAGACTTAAGTAGAATCACTGTTTTTGCTAGCATTCTCAGAGTTATAAGTAGCTAACTCGATTTTATTGATAAAACACATATACTTTACTATCTTTACCTTCTTTTCATTCAAATAAGAAAAATAAATGTGTGTTCTCAGTGTTATTTGTATATCCCAACCCTCAGGATATAGCTCAAATATAAGTCTGTAGGCTAGAACCATTGAGGTACAAGAGCAAAATAATGGAACTGAGCATTTCCACATTTCTTGATTTGTGTGAAATGATAAATATTACAAAGTGCTTATCTAAAATTTGCTCGATACACAGAATTTCATACAGATAGAAACACTGAAGCAGGGGTTTGCTCACATTGGTCAAATATTGGCAGCATGATACTGCAGTACTTTTAAAACAAAGTGTAGTGATCACTTCAAATATGGAAATGTTGGAAATGTTAGCTGTCAAAGAAAATTCATGGCATATCTGCTTTCTGGATTACCACCGTTGTGTATTTCTGACTAAATTTTATTCTCCATTTGGTTACAAAATTAATTATCCCTTAACAGAAAACTTCCCTAGTTCTTGTTTACTTCTTATTGTTTTAGTGATAATATTTTAATCTGCAATGTGATTTCTGGATGAGTATTTTTATAACTGTGTGAACTATATCATAAGCAGTATGTATCTTGCCATTAAATTTTCAGTTATAAATATGATCGCTGTTGTCCATTTAGCTCTAAGAAAGGGACATGAACATTAGATACAGACGATATTTTTCAACAAGTAAGTGTGTTCATTTAGCGTTACACTGAAAAACTGAGATGCCTTAGTTAGCATCTCCAGCATCTGGGCTATCTTTGACTGTGTCAGGAAACATGTTAACTTCAAAGAGTTAAGTCAAAGAATACTGCAATAGATTCAAGTGTTAGATGACATGTCCAGCTGTTTGTGAGAGACAAAGGTTGATTCAAAGTGTGAGAATGTGACCAGCACATCCCTCTGAAAGACCTGACACTATTATTTAATTTGGCAGAATAAGTTCTTGAAATGCATTGAAAAACCAAGTATGAGAGAAAGGTGCCATTCTCATTTAGCCTTGTGATCTGACCTGTTTTTTATCCTTGAAAGGGAACTTTTGAGATTATAAAGGATAAGGGTGTGTGAATTCAAACGGGCATCTTTTGATTTCCAAAAATAGAGGGCTTCAGCAGAACTTTTTAGAGTAATTTCTATATGTCAGTATTGAAAATCAGCAAACTTTACCAACTATAATACTTTGACTTTAATGTAATATAAAAGCTGTTTTGCATGACAAATTACACTGTTGTAACAAATATTATAATTAGGATAAAAAGCAGATACATTTGATTCACATTTAGGAAAAAGCTACAGAAGATTAATTACAGTCTATTAAAATTCTAAGTTCATCATGAATTAAATTTGTTTCACTTGATGCCAGAATGGAAGGATTCCAATATATTGTGAGATGAATCTAGCATGCACTAATCTGCCATGCTGAACCCATTCAAACTTAAGGACCCAAATGTGTTATAAAGCATAATTATTTGAGAGTTAAATCTTAAGCAGGACAGAAATCCAAATTAAAATTGCCACAAATCATACATAGACAGAAAATATAACTAAGGAGAATCCACATAATTAAGGGCTTGCTTTTAAGTAGCCTACAATCACAAAATGATATGATCCATGTTGCTTTCTATAGGTTAACTTGGTTTCTTCTATATTAAATTTTAAGGCTTTGTGTGTTTAAACTTATTCATTTTATATTAGTTTGTATATTAGTTGGCAGATGTCACAATAGAATGTCATCTGACTCTTCTATCTAATTATGCATGCAAATGCAGAGACTCCAGAAAGAATATTTTAAATAATTTGAATACTTGATGCCAATTTTTTTATTTTATTAGACTAATTAATATAATTACATACAATGTGATTTGTGACATAAATTCCAAATAGTAAGCTGTCAATCACTTAAACAATGTTGATAATGCATTTTGGTTGATCTTAGCCAAAATCACGATGTCAGATTTCAGAGCACCATTTTGTTTTGTTTTTGTTTTTGTTTTTTTGTAATAATAGATCAATGATTTTTCATAGGTAATAGTGAAAGTTTTCCATGTAAAATTAACATGATGAAAACAAAGGTGGTTAACAATCACAGTACTAAATATTAATGTACTTCACTATCATGGAAACTGATATGGAATGAAATATTCAGCTGGCCTTCTGTGCTTAAAGTTTGAAAACTTTGAACTACTTTCTTTGTACAAACAGAAGATATTGAGTGGGGGAATTAAACCTATACTTTCCTTCTCACTAAATATACTTAACAGTAATAATAAATAAAAAAGAGACAGTGACACAAACCCCTCATTCATTTCTTCCTTTAACACTTAGAGCCTAATTTATCCTGGAATAAATATAGCTCCATCATCAGCTAATTAGGAATAGTCATCATCATTTTCATAGATCATTATGTCTGAGTGATTTAGTATACATTGCTTTATAAGCATTCTCACTTTCTTGAAAGTAGCATGCAGAGACATAGAAAAAAGAAAGCAGATGTCATTTCATGACCATGAAAATCAACTATTTCTTAATCAGAGTTATAAAACTGAGCAAAGTCATATACATGAGATTCAAAAGAATTAAAAGCTGCTTTAATCTTCAAAAGTATATTGTCTGTACTAATGTATAATTTTCTGGCTTCCTACATAGTTCTCACTACATGTATTTTTTGTTTGCTGAAATCTAGAATCTTTCAACTTGTACTTTTATGCTAAATCATTCAGGGGGATAATTATGCTATTGAAAAAAGATTTTTGAGTATTAAAAATTATTTTGAGATCTGACTTCAAAATATATCAAAGTAGACAACTTTAAATAAAATGCTAATCTGAGTTCAATACTCTAATCTTAAAATGAGTCAAATAAATTTTCCTGTCTCAGCATGGATGAGTTCAAAATTCAAAGAGAAAAATGTGAATGCAGAATGTAGACTACCACCTGTAAAATGCTCCATGAAAATTATATGATTTGACCCAAACTCAAAACTCATCATATGTGGAATATAACTAAACAATTAAAGTCAATTAAAAATTAATAAACAACAAGCAATGGTAAAAGAGGGGACTGGGGATGAGGTGGGAGCAATGGGTAAATTATATACAAATGTTGGTGGTGGGTGCAGTGAAATATGTACACATATCCAGGTTTGAAGCAACCCTATTAAAACTTATCTAGTCCTGAGAGCCAATGGTAAATCATTCTATATCTATCTATATCTATATCTATCTAGAATGATTTGCTAATAAATAGTGTATCTATATATTATAGCTAATTAGATAGAGCACCATTTATAATCATCATCATCATTATATTATTTTTATTTTTATCATCATTACCTTAGATTCCTGAAGCATATACTTTGAGTCTAAAATAAAAAATTTTCATGGAAGATTTAGTAAAAATTCGGTGGCAGAGTAAGATTAATGCTAATGTGACAGATTTTAAAAACAATAGACATAAAAAGTTAAACATTATGATTTAGTCTAACGACCTTTATACCTCAAATAAGACTACATTGCCATGGTCAGTCTCTGATTGAGACCGCAACTTATCACAATAAAAGGATACACAAGTCCCTATGTACAGATGTTTTTTTTTTAACTGATTAAAGTTTATAAATATTAATGAATGTTTTGTGAAAGATAAGAATTTTTTATGAAACATAACATATCCAATTATTCTAAGATATAATCAAACATATCTAGTTGTTTTCTCTGACTCTCTCCCCTGAAAATATCACTGATGGAAAAACATACAGCAAATACACTTCACACATGATTTCTTACTGCGTGAGAATGTAGCCTTTCCTCCTTCTGTTAACGGTCTTCTTTCAGTTCCTTTAATTTGCCAATTTCTTCTCAGAAAAAAATCAAAATATCTTTGTTTGGAAATATACATATTTAAAGCCTGAAAGAATTATAAACAAAATATCGTTAGGGTTCTTAGATGAAGATGATACATGGAGCTTATCCAACTTTCTCATGACCAAGGAATCATTCATATAAATAACAGAAATGTAAGTAGCTAAAACAATATTAAATTCCCAATTAAATAGGTTTGAAGATAAAAAACATAGACTGGATGGAAGTGACAAACCCCATACTTGTCAAAAAAGCAAATCAAGGTAGAATAAATAGCCATCATTCTTTAAGAAACTTGTCACCTTGAAATACAAAAGAGTTTGGAGAAATTAAAGAACAAATAGTAAAATTTCCTAAAACCCTCTCTCCTGGAATTTGTTGGGAAGCTTTTGAATAACTGATTCCATCTCCTTAGTAGGTATTGGTCTATTCAGATTGTCTTTTTCTTCATGATTCAATCTTGAGTTGTGAGTTTCTATTTATTTATTTATTTTTTAAGTACATTCTCCAATGAGTTGGCAATTGGTTGTTCTATGCTGCCGTCTAATCATTTCTATTATATCGGTTATATTTTATTGGTACTGGTTGAAATGACTATTTCATGTCTTTTCTCATGTCTTTTTTATGCAAAATGACTTTTCTCATGTCTATTTTATGCAAGTCTTCCTTTTTATTCTTTGTCAGTCTAATCACACTTGTCTATTTCTTATTCTATTTGCCTCTAATCTTTATTATTTCCTTTTCTCTGCTATTTTTGGGTTTATTTTTCTATTTCCTTGCACTCTAAAGACAGATTGTTGATTAGAGAACATTCTTCTTACCTCTTTGAACCATTTTGACTGCATCCCATCAGTTAAAAGAATTTTGTATTTTTTATCTTCATTTCTCTTCAGATATATTGTAATTTTATTATGTCTCCTTTTATTTATTGGTTATTTGATAAAGTACTACATTTGTAAAATTATCCAGTTTTCCTTCTATTAATTTCTATTTTTACTACTCTGTAATTATAATTTTAATGTTTTTAAGTTATTAAAACTTATTTTGTAACATAAATCAGCTCTATCATAATGTTTCAAGTTTACTTGAGAAAAATATATTTTCTGTTTTCGTTTACTAGCACATTAAGTCTGACAGGTCCAATTGGTCTACAGTTTTTGTTCAAATTCTCTATTTTCTTACAGATATTCTATGTGATAATTTTGCCCATTATTAAAAACATTGATGTTCTCTATTATTATTGTGTGGGTACTTACATCTATGTCTCTTCAATTCTATCAAATTTTACTTCAAAATTTAGAGGATCTGATTTTTAGTGTATAACACTTATAGCTGTTTATTTTCTTCTTGTATTTCTGTACTGACACCTATCATTCTTTAGTTCATGTAACAATTTGTGGTTTAAAATTTGAAGTACCAGTACTCACTTTTCATTTATCCATTTATATACATTCATTCATTTTCACCTCTATGTACCCTCAGGTCTAAGACCATAGATCATACAATTGGACTGCTTTTTTTTTTTTATTTTTTTAATCCATTCTGAAGTTAATAGCTTTTATTTCAAGAGTTTAGTCATTTGCATTTGAAAAAAACTTATTAATAGAGAAACATTATCACCATTTTATAGTGTTTTTAAACTTATAGCTTTCTATTTTATTTCTAATTATGTTCATTTGTGCTCCCTTTACTATTATGTAATGAGACATTTTGAGTTCTTTTTCATTTTTTTCCTCTGTATATGCTATATGTATTTTCATTGTAGTTACCAACGCAGTTACATAAAACATTCCAAAGGTACAACATTCTATTCTAAAGTGGTATCTTCAACCACATACAAATATTCCATTTCTTAAAATCTCCATAACCATTGTTTATTATTCTCAGAAATTGCATCTTTATATATCATACTTTCATTAACATACAGTGATTTTGTTTGTCATATGAATTCTATGCAAGACTTAAATGAACATTTGCACGAAAATAAGAATACAGGTTTTTGTATTATGACCATGTATTTATGTACAGTTTGGGTTATAGTCTTAATTTCTTTTCATGGAATGAAAGAGATTCTAGACTCTGCAAGACCTCATTTCTTATAATAAACTCCTTCTCATTGAAATACACTGAGCATGCATACATTCTTGAAAATTAAAATTCCAGTGAATATCTAGAGCCTAAAATTCTCTGTCCAGCATTTCTCTTCCCCCCAAAAAAAACACCTGGCTTTTAAAATGATGAGTGACATAAATACACTCAAATTGTATTTGTGTATGGTTGTCATAGTCTAAATGTGTCCTAATCTAAAATGATTAATTGAAAGCATCACAGGCTCTCTAGAAAGCACTGCAATAGGAAACCATTGGTTTTTGAACTTTAACTGATAGAAATATCAACAAAATGGTCAATATTGACAAAGAATAAGAATACATGGGAGGGAAAAGTCTTAAAATACTACAGACATAGTATTTATTCTCTTCTAGACATATTCTATCAGAATTGTCAAGCTTTGATTCTGGAAGTCAAAAAAGATATCTAATACTTGAATATTAGTAAGTAATTTTAGAAATATAAAAAATAAGAATGCACTGTGCAAAGTTGGGCTGGTAGGTGAAGGTAAATCAACAGAAAAAATTAACTATGCAACTTTGTTTTCATTTGTGAGTATTAATTTTTGTTTTTATGGTCTTCTCTGAAAAAGAAGAATGTCCTTGGAAGACTGTAATTTGTGTAAGTTAATTGGATTTTTTAATACAGTATTCAGAGAACAGTGTCTTGGAAATAAATTTTTATTCAGAATAGGCATCTTCCAAGTGGAAAATTAAAAGTATGTAATTGAGATATAAAACTGTCAAGAAAAATATACTAAGATACACACAAAAAAGACAATTAATCTTTTATGTAAACTTTTCTCCTTTTTTAACACAAATATATATGACTTTCATCTGACCTAATAAAAATTTCTATACCTTTGTCCAAAAATCTAATTTTTTTCATTTATACTTTCCAAGTGGTTTATACTTTCATTTATCTTTTCCAAGTGGTCCAAAATAAAAAGAGGTCTTGAGAATATTCTACAAAAGTATATAGAATAATTTCTATGTTTTAGATATGTTAGGAAAGAATTTAGCTTTAATGGAATAAATCGACTAAAATTAAAAGTGAGTTGACAATAATCTTAGTTTCTCTAAGTTTTAAAATTTCAAAGAAAAGGAAAATTATTTTTCTGGCTAGACTTGAAGTCATATTTCTCTAGCTTATGAGTTCAGAGAGCGGGGAAGGAGAAAGACAAACATTTTACAAAATTTGTTCCTTATAAGATTATTGTTTTGAAATATTTTCATATTAAAAGTGTTTAGAAAAGAACTGGAAATCTCTCAAAGGAGAACTTTAAAGAAATGAAAAAGAAGGAACACCAACTTTAAACTTCTCACTGTAAGCACAGAAATAGGGTGACTGGATAAGACATGATGCTTACAGAATCTCAAAACAGTATCCCAAATTAATTAAATTATAAAAGATGACCATTGTGTGTGTGTGTGTGTGTGTGTGTGTGTGTATTAGAGACAGGTGTTTTTTCTTAAATTGACAGAATAATTTTTCATCTGGTGCCATACATAGCCATACATAGTCTAAAGGAACTTATATCTTTCTTGCCCAAATATAATTGTTAATTAAATGTGAAAAATTCATCTTCAAATATTATAATCCTTCAAACAGGTCATATGATATTGAAAATTTCCTATGAATCACATAGGCAAAATTATTTATAACAGACGGGTAATTAAGAATAAATTCCCAGGTGAGCCAGGCATGGTGACGTATGTAAGTGGTAGCCTAGGAAGCCACAGCAGGGACCTGGGATGGTGGTACATGTCCCACCCCGGGCAACATAGTGAGACCTAGTCCAAAAAAAAAATGTCTGGGCTGTTGGCATGCACCTGTAACCCCATCTACCTGGGAAGCTGAGGCTGGGGATTGCTTGAGTCCATGGTACCCTTGCAATGTGAGCCTGTGGTTCCATGGGCAAAAATAGTGAGACCTAGTCTCACAAAAAAGAAAAAAAGAATAAATTACTAATAATCAGAGAAATATAAATTAAAACCACACTGAGATACCATCTTACCCAGTACAAATTGCCCATATAAAAAAAAATGCACAACAAATGTTGACGTGGGTATGGAGTAAAAGGAACTCACATACACTGCTGGTGAGTGTACAAACTGGTTCAGTCACTAATGGAAGACTGTGTGGAGGACCCTCAAACAATTGAAAATGGAATTACCATTTAACCTAACAATCCCACTACTGGGAATCTCATGATTCCCAGAGTACATGAAAGCACTAATTTAAAAGGACACCTGCACATGCATATTTCTTGTAGCTCTGTTTACAATTGCCAAGATATTGAAACAACCCAAATGGCCCAAAACTGATGGATGACTGAAAAAAATGTGGTAGATGTACACGATGGAATACTATGCATCATTCAAGGAGGACAAACATAAGTCATTTGCAGCAACATGGATGGAAGTAGAAGGACTCATATTAAGAAATAAGCCAAAAAGAAAAAGAGACATACCGGATGATCACACTTATATGGTGGATATAGGGAAAAACAAACGAATAAGAAAAGTTAGAACAAACAAATATATATATACATATATATTTTTTTTTATTTTAAATTTTAAAAAATGGATTAAAAAAATCAGCCATTACAGAGATAGTTGACATTTTCTGTGAACATCTCTTCTATTCTATTCCCCATTATACATTCTCAGAAATAATAATCAGTACACTGGATTTGAAGTTTATAATCCCTGAGGTATTTGAAACTTTTAAATCATACATATGAGTAAATAATATATTATTTTGCAATGTTTATAATTTTGTAATTATGGTATTGTAATAGGTATACCTATCTGTAACTTTTCTTCCCACAAAAATAAGTAAATACATAAATAAATAAAAGAATAAATTATCATTCTGTATCTGGCTGAAACAAAGAGCAGATTTATCCTAAAACAAGAAAGTGAAGATAAACACATGGGGGGGGGGGTAATAGAAAGAATTAGTCATGGGATAAATATTTTTTCATAAATAAAAAATCATAGACCAAAGCACCAAAGTGTTTTCAATTAATTTTATTATATTTTAGGACAGAGCTCAAGAATATTTATATTAAAAAAAAAGATAAAATTTATGACTGATTGCCAATAAAAAGTTACAATGCATGTAATGAAGTTGGAAAACATGAATAATTGTCATGGGCCAGCCATGATGAGATCGAATGGTTCCCAAGAGTTAGGGTAAGGATTGAGACTCAAGCCAAAAAAAACAGACAGAAAGTCTCACAGCCTTCTCTGGACTGTGGACTCGAATTTATTTGTAACCAGACTTTTATAGAAAACATGAAGCAATCAGGAACAAAGGAAAGTTTTGATTCAGAGTCACATGGTTATAAGTATATCTTTACCTGAGACCAGGTAAAGGCAAGTACAATCTAAACTGCTCAAGTTTGGCCAAAGTGTGACCTCAAGGAGGTATCCTACAAAGATTACTCTGTAGACAGTCAAGGACACTTTGCTTTCCCCTCTGCAACCATTAGGCAAGCATTCAGTAGTTTATGAGAGTAGGCCAAAAATGAAGTAATGTGAACATGTCTCACCACAAGTAATGACTATAAATGTTAATAATTCCAAATTAAAACACTAGAAATTTAAAATGTAAAGTATATATCACATTTATGAATGCAATTAATGACAGACAAAAGAGACATTTCAGAAGAAAATATAAGTGAGCTTGAAGTTATAGCAAAGGAAATTATCCAAAATTAGATCTGGAAAGAAATAGTGTATGAGGGGGAAAAAAAGCAATGATTTCCATAAAAGCTTTAGGAAGCATTATATACATGTAATCATAGTTTCTAAAATATAGGAGAGTGAGAAAATAAAAAAAAAATTGAAGAAATGGTTAAAAAATTTCAAAAGATGAATAAAAACTACAGAAACTATTAACATAAACTGTAATAATGCTTATCATCATCAAGTTACCCATAATTCTCAGCAAAAAAGAGAAAATTCTTAAAAAATATCTTGGACTAGGTAAGGGAAAGATGCATTACATACAAACAAAAATAAATATTGATATTAGAAAACAAAAGAAATTTTTCTTTAAAACCCTAAAAAAAATTCTGAATCCAGTGAAATATCCATAAAATGTCAGCACAAAAGAGAATTTTCTCATGTTATGTGAAACTATTAATAAATTACATCAATCACAGACCTGCATATAAACAAAACTATTAAGCAAATCTTTTAGGCAGAAAAAAGAATGACGTAAGATAGCTAATTGTATCTACACATAGCATGAGGAATACTAGAAAAAGTAACCACTAAAAGTATAAATTAAAATCTTTTTCACATTAATAGCATTAATGTAAAAGATAGGTTTCTGCTTCTACAGAAATAATGTAAGTGAATTCCTAATTTTTTTCCATAATAGTACAGTAAGCATTATAGAATATGTAGTTTTTTCAATTAAAGTTGTGATGTTTTTCAAATAAATATCTGAGAATGTGCTAACAGGGTCATATGATATTTCCATTTTTGTTTTTGTAAAGATAAATCCATGTTATTTTCTAAAAATAAATGGATGTACCAATTTATATTCCCATCATAAGATTCTCCTTTCTATGGATCCTTTCTAACATGTGTTAGTCCTGTTTAATATGTGTCCTCAGTGGTGTAAAATGATGCATCATAGTTGTCTTCACCTACAAATCCCTTGCTGAAAATGATGATGCATATTTTCCATATGTTTGCCTTCTGGATATCTACCTTAATAAACCATGCATGATATAGAGATATCCATATATCTAGACATGATACATCATCTATACACACAAGCTTTTAATCCATTACTGATTGTGTAATGCATAAATATTTTCTCCTATTCAGTAGATTGAGAAGTGGGAAAAACAGATACACACTCCTACACTGATAGCATTTCAACCAAATTCTCAAAAGGAATTCTTACTACCAACTATTCTTCCTTATGATCACTATTCTGTTACACATACAAAAGTTTTATGCAGTGATACAGATTCCAGAAATAAGATAGGTTGTTTTTGACCAAGATCTGTACAGAAAATATGGGACTCTTCTTTGACATATGAAATAATTTATTCCCACTCCTCTTTGGAGCTCCATCTAAAACCTCGTGATATAAAAGGTCATGCTTAACAGATATTTCTCTGTATTATTTGAGAATTTTAATTAAAATCATCATGATTCCTTAATTCTGAATTTCCATCTACCCTAAAGTCCTTTACTTATTTGTCAATATTCTTCTATTTATTTAGATTAAGCATGAACATTTTGACTTAAATTAACATTCATTTGACTCACTAACGATATTGATGTCACAGTTCTGAATTCATGGTCTACCATAACAAAAATAGATTATATTAATAGTTAAAATAATTTGGTTGTCTTTCTGTTAGACAAGGATTACATCCTCTCCAGAGCAAAGCTAATTGAATTATAACTAATTCCTCGATAATGTTTTAAAAATAAATGAAAGGATCTTTCCTCTGAAGATCAGATTTAGGGATTTTGGTTTCAGGTTTTTGGTGCTAGAGGATGCAGCAACAGACACAGTAGCTGAAAGTATGTAAAAACAGAAAGTATAAGGATGTGTTTTAGTTTATATCTTTAAGTCAGAGGGAAATAAGGGCTATTCAGCTCTTTCCAGTGACACAGTTTATACTAGATAAAGACAAAGTGCAAGGAAAGAAAGCAAATATTTCAAGTCAAATAGTTTTCATGAAGGACAAAAGCAATAACCATTGCTATTTTAGATTCAAAAACAATCATAGTAGCTCAGCACTAATTTCACTAAGTCAGCCATAGCTCTGGTGACCCAATCCATTTGTCAAGTGGACACTTACTGCTTACTACTCCAGTGACTTCATGACCCAGTTCCTCTTACTGCTAAACATTTTCTAAATCTGCTTCCTCACGTACTTCTGCTTCAGGTCTTGTTTTTTCAATAGTCTGCTTCTGCACTGTCTGTGGTTTTGTGTATTTATCTAAAACTTTAAGTTTCTTAGGATAGTATTTTATAATTTCTTTGTATAAGTAAAAGGCTCATACCAGTTTGCTGTGCTACTAGATTTCTGTATCTACCTAGGAACGTTTCCTTCACCACACTCTAATGGTAATGCAATTAGTTTTGGTTGATGTAGTGATGTAATTAAACACTAAGTAGACAAATGACATATCTACAGGGTGTATTTTAGGGAAAAAATCACTGGCATAATATATGAGTCTCTTGTATTCATGTATATCCAGTAGCACACATAGTCTCCAGCAGCACACATGCATACTAGAAAACTTTAATGAAAAAAAAAAAAAGGTCCATGGCCAAGTTCAAATACAGTGACTATGGCAGTTATTATTTTAAAACAGACAGAAAAAAAAAAGAGTTTAAAACAGAGTTAAAAAGCATTTCAGTAGGATCAAAATGAAGGGTTGCAGACAATTTAATGGAAAGAGGAAATTTTAGTGAATTCTTTGTGTCTAGTAACAGAGTGCATGGATTAGATTGATTTAATTTCATAGATTTGAGAAAAATTGTAATAGAGTATAATTTTTTGGTGTTAGGCATTCTGATTATACCTGGAATAGTTTTAGTTCTAGATATCCTCAGTGAATGGCTCAAGAAAGTGTGCATGCATGCATAAAATAGTTTCATATTCACAATTCAAATTAAAATGTAGCATTGTAGTATATGAAGTCTTTGGTATTAGTTTTCTCATTGCCTTTTTACTAAAATCCTTACTTCCTAGTAAGGTTAAATTGTTTGCTTAAGTTCTTGTTTCACTATTGTTTTTCTTATTCCTCTAATATATCCTTTCTTAAATTATGCAGCATTCAACATTCAAAAGTCACATTAAATAACCCTTCTCTTTGCTATATTATTATTTTATTATCTACTGTTGCACTCAAACTACCCCAACTTAGTGGACTGAAGCAAAACAAAACAAAATCTTTACTTTGCCCATGAATCTATGTCTCTTTTCTATGCAGCATCAGTCAGTGTTGCCCCAATTTACAGTCAGGATTTCTATTCTTATGAAGATTTAATTGTTCTCATTTCTGGTGATCAATATTTGCTGATATATGTATGAATAGTATCTGCATCTATTGCTTAGCTTCCCACAGAATCAAGATGGAATTTCTTACCTGATGGCTCAGGTATTTTTGATGGCTCAGGTATTTTTGATGTTCTCAACCACAGAAAATATGAAGGAGACTAGCAATTTTTAGGCTTTATTCTCTTTCTGCATATTCTAATTATTAGAAGCAAGTTGCTAAAACTAGTCCATGTTCAAGAAGGAATTCTACTCCAGCTTTTGAAGAGGGACAGAGTGTCAGAGATATTGTAAAAGATTATAACTTTTAAGACAGTTATATTGCCAATTTGATAGAGTTACATTTATTTCTTTCCACATGTTTTCAATCTTTGGTTATCTTTTCCTCTTCTTTAATATCTTCTTTTGGATAAATAAAGGTCAATATTATGAATAAGTCAAAATCTTATTCACAGCAAAAATCTTTACTTGCTGCTGTGATTAACCATACTACATTTTTCTCATCTTAATATTGGTAACTATTTTGTTTTCTTTATTTGTGTTTTCTTTACAGTTTCAATTTTTACATAAATAAATTTTACATAATTAAACACTTATTTATAAAACTTATATTTATCTACCCTGCTCACAAAAAGGAACAAGAAATGGTTGATAACCACACTGGAACAAGGACAGAAAAATATAAGCCTAGGACACTGTTGTGCAAAGAAAGAAAACATGTAGGTCCTAACTGGAAAAGGGGGAAAAAAGACATGAGTTAGGCAGGAAGTCATGACCACATCATAGACAATAGTAATAACAAAACCAAATAACAACAATTGATTTAAATTGCTGCCAAAATAATATTTACTTCCCTAGTGATATTTATAAAAAGCAAAATAAAAGGTCCCTTCTCATATAATAATACCTTTTTGGTCAATAACACATTTTCTTTTGGAGGTAAAAACAGATTTACTTACTAAAAGAACAAAGCAAACAAAACTGACTGGAGGGTGTACAAGGAACCCCTTTGGTAATCTTACCACACAGTCCAGTCTCTAATTCAAAGAGCACATGGCTGCAGCAACCATGTGCATCCACAAAATTGTGGCTGCCCCACCTTCAAGCCAGATGAAGGAGCAAAGATGGTGCGGCCGCCAATCCTTCTTTAAAGATACAGCTCCACATACTCCAAGCAGGAAGAACTCAAGATGGTATCATTTCAAGATGGCATCATCAATCCTTCTTCAAAAAGCAGGAGATTCAAATCCAACGAGGAAACCAGGATGGCGTTGTCAATTCTTCTCCAAAAGGAACAGCTCTGGCATTCTTTCAGCTCCAACTCTAAAGTGGCCTGAAATCAGCAAAGCTCACGCAATACAGGAGCACAGCAAGCACTTCAGATTGCTCATGTTGAAAACAGTAACACAGCAAATTCTCTTCAGTTCTCCGGAAGAATTCCAATCTTCGCAGTTTCAAAGTTAAACCATGTTCTCAAGTACCAAATCTCCAAGTCAGTCTATACAAGTTACAAGTTTCTCCAAAATATTTCCTGGGGCTCGTTGGCCTAGGGAAGGACCCTGCTGTGGCACATGGCTGAGGGAGCTGAGGCTTTCCAGCCTCCCTGCTTCTTTGCTCTCTGCCCCCTAAATAATAAATTTTATGAGTAGATAAGTTTTAGTTGCCTAATAATAATTAGTCTTTGTAAATATTAAACACTTGTCTTCTGTAGATAAGTTTTAGTTGCCTAATAATAATTAGTCTTTGTAAATATTAAACACTTGTCTTCTGTTGAGGATGTTGTGAGCTGGGAAGTGTTAATGACTTCATAATTCTCTGAGCTCCTTAGATGAGAAGTGCTATGCAGTTGCAAAGTATTACTGTAATGGTGCCCTCATTATTAAACTTTACATTTGAAAGAGCTTGGCAACCATTTTATTAGCCATTATTAACATTTTTCAGAGTGCACTTCAAGTTATTAATCATATTTCTGACCCAACTATTTAAATTGTGTTCAGATTTCTCTTCCACCTTCAGTTACAGTTTATTGGCTTAAGTCTTCCATTTGTTATTTAAACCCAGAGATTTTTAAATGTTATAGTTAAGATCAAAGTACTTTCAATTAATTTCACTTTCTTCTCTAACAGATCCTTGAAAATAATCATTGTTTTACTAGGAGCAAATGGTACTTCACAAGTTATAAAATTTTATTTGTAAAGAAAATCGCCAAATTATATCAATGTTTATTTAGATCTCTCAAATCCATTGCCTTTCTTGTTTTCTTGAAGGTGGTAGATATAATTTACTCACTTTATGACAAGTCCTATCATTTCATTTACAAAAAGCTAAAGAATTAAAGAGCCTGTACTTTGGTGTAAGAGAGCAGGATGTGACCTCACCATTACTTGATCTTAGGTCAGTTAATTCACCTTCATGGATCTCAATTTTCTTATCTATAAAAAGGAGAAAGTCATTACTTCATAATTGCTTTAATTTGTTATGAACTAATGAAACCCCATACTTGCTACAGTACCTGACACAAGATAAGTTAGCACACAATTTACCATGTTTCTGACTTCTTCAAACTTGTAGTGGGGTGTTATTGCTAAATTGCAAATTTGAGAATATCACAGTTCTTAAGTAAAATTAAAACTCATTTCCTTTTCAGAATAGTACATAAAATCTCTGTGGCTTTCTATATATGAACGTCATATTCTACTATTTATGATTTTACTTTCAAAAAGTTATGATCTATATGCAACTAAATGATACAGACAAATTTCCTGGGCTGTCATCCTCAGAATCTTCCATTTTCCTATGCACCAGATAGCTTATAAAAGCTTTTCATGTGCCAAGTATTCAGAACTATAATGTCCTTGACAAAACTATTTATCCAGCAACGTTTATCTCCAATGTCACCCTCTAGCAAAAGCTTGCAGAACATGTTCTCTGTGTAGTGTTTCCTTGGAAATCTGTTCATTACTTGAATTTCTAGGAATTAAATTTTCTCCTTTTACTCTCCCCTTAACTATGAGCTCCTCAATGATAATACCATGTTGTGTATGTCAAATTTCATTGACCAATTACCTTGTGTAGTAGCTCTCAGTATCTCATTTCTCAGTGTTTATGCAAAGGACATAATTTAAATTGCATCACTAATCTCTATTTGTTTCAAAATATCTTCTTTGTCAGCTTGAGATGATGCTATTTTCCTTTCCATGCTATCTGGAATTTCTGGCAATTCCCTTAGTAGAATCAATGAACTTTCTTATTATGATCATTCTTAATAATGTGCAATACAGTACTGAAAGATCTATTTCATTTCTTTTTTTTTTTTCCTATCATTTTCTGGTTTCAAATTAGCCAGTTTTGATGTCAGAAAATGTAGAACATTCACTCTAAATTTGGAACAAGATATAGAACAATTTTGGTTGGGGTAGAGAATAAATATAAAATTCAGTTTATTATTTTTGTATACAGCAGGTATAGGGATAATATTCAAAGAATTCACATTTTATATTGCTTTAGTGAGAGTCCCTTGTGTACAAAATAACTGTTACAAGCAGTCTTTGAAGTAAACTAGTATGGATTAGAATTCCCTGTCTGCTGCTTATTGTAGCTGTGACTTGAGACAATGTAATTAACTTTGTCATTTTTCTCATCTGCAACATGAAAAGATAACAATCTCAGCATTACTCAGATCTAAACATGACATTGCATGTAAAGTATTTACTACAATTAGGCAACTGATAAGCGCTTGTCCATGACTGTTTATTATTAATAATGAAAGCAAGCAAACCTGTAAATAAAGAGGAAGGCCTGGTTTGTGACATTTTAGCCAAGTACATAAAAAATAAGGTCAGGACTCAAGAAATAGAAAATTTTTAAAAAGGGATTTAGGGTCTTTGTCTCTTCCTGTTTGCACCAGTCAGGGAATCTTACTTTTCTGTCTTTTTTCATATATCCGTTCTTC
The DNA here is from genome assembly GCA_004024945.1 of Uropsilus gracilis. NCBI lineage: Eukaryota > Metazoa > Chordata > Mammalia > Eulipotyphla > Talpidae > Uropsilus > Uropsilus gracilis. The sequence continues at coordinate 123,812 of PVHY01001071.1, read as the reverse complement.
TAAATAAATGTGCATCTTTCAACTCGAAACACACACGCATAATTAATAAAAAAGAATTTAGTAAAAGGATTTACAAAGGGAGGTGGCAGAAGAGAAAGGAAAGGGTACTGGTAGGGAGGGGAAATAGAGAGAAGAAATATTTATTGACAGGTATAGGAATTTAGTACTGGTTTTTACCAGCACCCACAGTCAATAATTGAGGCACTTTTAAGTCAAGCAATTGGAGCTGAGATCGTTTAGCTTCTTGTTTAGCTCCCCATTCCCTCCTCCATCCACCCCTGCTCCAGTTCCCTGCCAGCTCTCATCCCAAATGTGCCAGTCTGCAATGCTTTTATTATCGCTCCATTCAAAAATCATAAAGCAAATGTTGTCCTATATAGATAAGAATATCAAATCTGAACAAATGTTAATGACATGCCTACAATGTAAAGTCAATAGTATTCAATGGACATAAGATTAAAATGTCAGTATTCTGGTGCTCTTTACAGCATACTTTATAGTAACTGATACTGTATTTGGCTTTTGAAGGTCTCAGGCAAGAAATGAAGGCTCAGTAATGGGTACCCAAGAGCAAATGCCTTAGGAAAGGAAATAATATACTCTACTACAAATTAATCTATTTATTTAAGTGCGCTTTGTGATATCACACTAAATGAAGATGTGAAAAGGAAGAGATGACAAATAGATAGATGTAGATAAACAAATGTATGTACATGCATAATTATATAAATACATATAATTAATTTCTTCTTAAAGAATTTATACCTAAGTTTAGAAATAACAAAATCCAAATGATCTATTAATAGACTAGATCTTTAACTGCAAGATAGGCATAAATGCAGAATTTCCTATAAATTGAAATGACTCTTTTGAGTTAGCATTATTAAGGATTGAATGGGAAAGATGAATTTGTTTTCAGTTTCCAAAATATAAGAGGAAATATTCTAAGGAATATGACTGTTCTCTTAACTTTTTACCTTGGGTTATTACCATTTACCTTCCAACCATCGATTTTCATTGATGTTCCGTCAATTTTCACAGCTCTGCTACTTAAAATCCTAGCAACACCTGTCCTATTCAGTTTATTTTCTTAGCACTGAAGACAGGTGATAGCATCCTTTTAGAAATGACCAGATCATTCTCTCAAATAGAACCAATTACAGTAGTCACTTTCAATATACTAACTTAATACATTTCTTGACACTACAGTGTAACAAGAATATTTTGTAGCTGTATAGGTATCCATTTCAGTTGAGAAAATTCAAACATAATGTAATGAGCAGCTTGTTAATCCACAGTGTTTCCCTATGATGAAAAAATGGGGAAATTATCACAAATGCTCAGGTTTGATAATAAAAGCAGAGATTAAATTACTTGCCCCTGGTTAAATAATGAGTCAGAATAGAGTCATTCAGATAATCTCAGATAAAGTAAGCCTACAAACTACTTTGAACTATTTGAAGAAAAAAATATGAATAATTTGAGAGCCATATATTGCTCTATTAATCTATGCTAATTTACAATAATTACTTTAAAATCTTATTGTAAAGTTGAACTTTAATAACACTTTCCAACTTGCTAATATTCTTGCCCATTCCCCAATTCAGGGAATAAAAAAAAAAAAACTGTATTCTTAGAGCCCAATATGATGCAGTCTTAAATTCCGTATTTTATGTGGTGTTGGTATTTTCTTTGAGATACTAAATTCAAGTTAAACTGATTAACTTGTCAGATAATCATGTGCCAATCCCTCTGCTAAATCCTAAGAACAAGAAAATTTATAAGAAATATCTCATTCAATGAAAATTTTACAATATGTTGGAGAAGAAAAAGGAAGACACACATAATTGAAAACCAATATGTTAAATATTACAATAGGTGCCAAATACTCTTGTTGAAACCACCTTGTCTCTCATCTGGAAAACTGCTAAAGTGTAATAATTATTCTCCCTGCCTCTCATCTCCTCCCACCCATCAACTATTTAATTTCTTTCCCACACTGCTGTCATAACGGTTTATATAATGCACATCTGATTTTTCTGAAGAAGAAAATACTGACAGTTAGAGTATGTCATACTAAATATATTTGCATGCTTTCCCAGACCTCTGATGGCTCTTTATCATACACAGAACTCAGTTCAAAATCAGGGGCTATCCTTTCTGTTTTTCTCTAGCCTCACCTCCACTATCTTTTACAGATATTCTGGTGACAGATTACTGCACAAGCTGTTCTCCACATTTACTGTTCTGCAGTTCTTGGATTTCCTTTCCAAACATATTCTTTTTACAGTTAGTGTTTTTTCTTAAAGACTGCTGCCAATCTCAGGACTCTGCTTTTGCATCCTCTCTAAGTGCCAGTCTCTCCAACAGTGTTAGTGTCAACTGTACCATTTTCTATAATGTTTTTGGTTATATTACAGACCAAAGAATAAAATTTTGGGGGTTAAAATGGTTAACCTTTTAAATATCTTCCTCCCTTGCAGACTCTTTAATTGCTAGATTGAAATTATATTATTCTGCCATGAACTTACTCATGAAAGATTGAAATTATATCATTCTGCAGTGAACTTATTCTGAAATTCAAAGTTAGATGAAGTATATCAGAGTCATTTTTACTTAATCCTGGCAAGCAAAGGATTTTATGCCAAGCATTCTTTGGAAGACATGAAAGACATCATCTCTGGTTAAGACAAAGTTAGGCTTCTATGTTAGTAACAGCTCCATGGAGCTGAGAAGTAGTGGAGGCAGAATTTCAGGGACTAGTGATCCCAAATTGTTGCTGTGTGAATCATAGCTACAACTGATTATGCTTTAATCCAAGTTTTCCAAGGTACATTTCTCCATTTCCGCTTTTATTGATTTTGGCTAAATTATCAACACCTTGTTGGTCAATTCTGCACTTTTCTGAAGTCATTTCTAAAAATACAGTCTACAGTGCACCCCTTAAGCCTTTACAGTGACTTTTACTAAGTGAAATATTTGCCATATCCATCTCTTTTGCATCAAATATCTAGAGTTGTTTCTGTTTCTTGTACTATGTCCTGATTGAGTTTTTATAGCAGAACAGTTGCAAACAACATATCCATAAAAATGAGATCTTTAATTAATTATCCAGCTACATTGAATTGAAAGGAAGTAAAAAAACTTAACTGCACAATTGAGAGGGGTGGTTATTTAAGATATTTGGAATGAAAAACCTACTCTACAAAGGCTATTGTTTCCTGAAGGAAGGCATGATGATTTCCATCTTAAAGTCACAGGCCCAAACAGAGAACTCAGCATGGGGTACAAAAGTTGACAGAACTGAAAAGAGTGATATACTCTATCTGGGCTAGCAGATCATTTCCATTAATGCACAATTGTTGACACTAAGAAAGCAATTATTCTTGATAGGGGTGACTTGCATGTCTAAATTGCCCCAATCCAAAGAGAGGCTGATGTCAGAGCAAGTCATTGTAGAGCCAATCTCCTGACCTGCAGAAAGGCAAAGCCTAGTGCTCATTGTTAAATCTGTCTTTCTAAAAGGACTGATTTATACCTTTATGCAACACATTTCTGCTTACAAGAGTGATACTATGAAGATGGCTGTTGTTTGTCTGCCACAGGAGGGAAAGCAGGCAAACTTTACTTTCCTAACCCATTATATGTCTACATGGTCAAATCTATGAAGGAATAATATTATAACATTCTGACACTATTAGACCATCAAGACTCATTTCTAAAAACTGTATTTTCTTCTTTTGCCATTATATTTCAATGAATATGCACCAAAACAAAATCGCAAATTATCTACTTCTCTTATCATCTTATTTATCAATTATTTATAATTTGTTTTTCTTAGGTAAAATTATTGTTTTGTCTCTACCCTGTCCTTTTAAAGTATTCAATCATAAATGACCACTACTTCTCTGACTTTAATCTTTTCTCACATGTACTAAAAGGTAGTATTTTTAAACTCAGATAGGGAATTGACTTTCACACATTTTCTTTCACCTATTACTTATCACACCTAATGTTTCCACAGATTAAAGCATTGATCTATATTTAAATAAAATTGATTTTCAGTCATTTTATTTTATAAAAATGTGTAAGTAAGTTTGAATATTATTTTTGTAAAGGATATTCTTCTACAAACAGTAAGGGAATGAAGTGAATTGTTTTTAAAATTGTTTTTAAAATTGTTTGCAAAATAATAGATGTGATTTAAAATGAAATTAGCCTTCATCATTACTACCCATAGAAGGGATGTATTTTTTGTTATTTTTGTTGATAATAAGAATTATACATCTTAGCTACTTGCACCTGTAGCTACAGGGCTCATAATATCTTAATACATACTTCCTAATGAATTAGTTTTATGTCTGCCTTCATTTATTCAGTAAAATTTTATTGAGTGTACTATGTGCTAATAAGACATTTTTATTTAGTTTCTGCCCCATAAACTAACATTCTAATATGATGAGGAAAATACATCAGAAATAAAATATTTGCTAAACTTTTTAACTACTGATTAAGAGTTAATGGTATGAAAAAAACTTTAATTTTTAGAAATTAATATACAATAGCACTGAAAATATCATTCCTGACCGCTAAATCATAGATTCAACATCTAAATAATATCCATAGCAATGAGCAGAAACTACAGAGAGAAACAAAATGACTCAGAACTGATAGGCATCTAATAAACTCTTGTAAACATAATGTAAAATTTTCTGAGTACCCTATCACTGGCCTAGCTAGCAAGATAACAAAACCATTTTTAGTGTCCATCTTTTATGCAGGAATATACTGTGTGAGAGCTAAGTCAGCCTATATGTCAACTTGTAATGTACCTACTCTATGCCTCTCTGAAAAGACTTCATTAGCAAGTAAAAAAAAAAATGGAAATGCTTCATCTATTTAAATCAGAACAAACTAGAGTCCCTCCTACCAAGAATAATTACAATCTTAATGTCAATGATTCGCTATCCCTATCTATAAAAAATTGATTCAAATGTGTGTTCATTAGCAAAACTATCACAGAGTAAATCTGCTGAACTTCTTTCTAGATTCAAATCCTCACTTATCTAATAAACTCTTTGTCTAACTATCATGGAGATTTTATTTTCAGACAGTAATTTATATGCCATCAACAGAAGCCACATTTACCTGTTACATGTTATTAGTATTTTATTATTCAATGAGATATTTTTATTAAAAAATGAATTGGTCCAGCTTATAGAAAAGAAAACTGAGTACCAGAGAAAACTACCACTTTACTGATGAATAAATGGTTTGGATGAAGCTAGAAAGCAGGCTTAACTGTGTATACTGCAGTATCAATTTACAAAAAGACCTTAATAATCATACAAAGATGTTGGAAATCATAGAGACATTTAACAAAATGAAATAATTTCCACAATGAAGATTTAAATGTTATTTAGGAAAGAGCAAACTTAGGACAAAGAATCAAAGTTTCAAGAGGTCATTCTGATATATAGGTGGTGCCTCAGGCTCCTTTGATTTGAAGATAAATATTTGATTAATTAACTCTCCTTACTCTGAATCATTTATTAATTTTCTAATGATTTGAGGTTTCAAGTTGGACACCAGAAAAGAAGCTACTGGCCATGTCAATGCTTTATGATGCTTATTACATTTATTGTTCCTTTGAAATATGATAAATTCTAGTTTCATTCCTTTATTGCACAAGGTTGAATAAAAAGGAATAGTATTTTGGAAACTCTTTCATGTACAAAGTTGTATACTATATCTCCCATACTATAAATATTTGCCACATCTGTTTAAGTGAATCAGTTATCTAAACTTGTGAATAAAACAACTTCTTAATCATAGTAAAAACCAAAGTTTTAATAGCCTACAATAATCTTCATTATCTCACCTCACTCTCTGAAATCCTTCTCCAGACTTCTGTTTTAGGTTCAGAGCCTAAAATTAAGTGAAGTCTGAGGTGCCATGAAGAACCTTTTGAAATAGTAACTATGTTAGGACAGCATATGAACTTTTCCTTCACGTTTTTCTGCATAGTACTGATTACCACTGATAATTACATTTTGGTCTGTATCCCACTACTTTTTGTTTAGCACCATATCCTCAAATCCAGAAAAAAACAAGTGCAACATTTTATTGGTGATCTCTAGATGTAGGAAAAGAGGCATCTGGGACCCCAATCCAACAAGCTCTGCAATTGCTATATGAAGACAAAACATACTCTAATGCATAAGATCTTTAATAGAAACTAATTTTAATATAATCAGTGTGTGTTAGGGAGAAGAGGAAGAATAGATAAAATAGTTTCCTTAAGGAAACACACAAAATTGCCCATTCCCACAAGGGTAAATGCCCAGCCATACAGGGTTGACCCACAATAGTAACAGTGTGGCCCAAAATCTTTCCGTAAGTCTAAGGGATCTTCTGGTGGGGACCCACAGGAAAGGGGCAGAAAGGGCCAGGCAGGTCTGGAAGGAAGAAAGGACAATCAAAATTAAGATAAAGGTTGCCACTCTTAGCCTCCCCATAGGTGTCTCACCTATAACTGTTTCAGGTGTCTCTTTCCATGTCCCCATATCCCTGTGAAATGTAGGAAGGTTCAAAAACTCCCCAAATGAGGACTTGGAAGCTCAAACTTAGAAGAATGAAGAGAGTTATCATCAGCAAGGAAAGAGAGAAACTCAGAATGATGAAGAGAAGTTAGGAATTTATTAAGGGAGACAGAGTACAGTTTCCGCAGGGGAGGGCATCTCAAGACACCTGAGTGGTAGTTTCTTAGGCTACCTTATATATTCATTTCAGGTGGCCTTGGACTTCCTGCTGCATTAGGCACAGCTTAAATCTCTTGCTCTGTTTCCAGCTGTTGTTTTGTTGTTTTGTTTTGTTTTTCCTGTTTTTCTTTCATTATTTCCTTTTTCCTTGGCCAGCAGATGTTTTCTTTCGGTATTAAATTTTAGTCTAGAGTGTCCTGTCAGCCGAAACCTACTGGGTGTTTTTCTTAAAATCTCAAATCTGCAAGGTTCTTATCTTACTACTTGCCTTATCTGGTACAAGTCCTAGACTGAGAAACAAGTACAGTTTCTTCACGTATCACCACATGTCTCCTCCAGGTCTCCTTATGCTCCCTCCTTCCTTCTTCCAGTTTTCTCCAGTTTCTCCTCCCTGCTCGATTAATCCCACCCCTTCTTGGGAGGGGCCAGGAACCTGAATCCTCCCCTTTTCCTTAGGATTACTGTGTTACAGTTACACTGGAGGTCAGCCACAAAGACAGGTTTCTGAATCTGGATTACCATCAAAGCCTGTTTATTACAAGATCAAGAATATTCTTTAAAAAATTAATAAATAAACTTCACCAAGAATATTCTAGAAAGACAGCCATTCTCTTTATTTCAGTGCTTGCTGTAAAATCTTCGTTTTCATTAATCTTCCTTTAAATGTAATCACTTTTGGGGGTAGAAGGACACGTGTTAAAGATTTTATTTAAGGGTAAATGCTTCTAAACCATATGAACTGTGTTTTGCTAGAATTTAAAGTCAGGTAATACATTTTTTTCTGTATATGGTATTATTTTCAAAAGAATTCAGAATAAAACCTGGATCAGTAGATACTGTAGCAAAAGTGAAAGATGAGTTTTAAAGGGTTTATTCTTTTATCAGATTGATCTGTGAATTTCAACGTGCTTATTGGATTAAGAAGAAAACAGACAGATCAAAAGAACACTTTAGATAAAAAATAAACCTTTAAAAATATTCAGTAAATAATGTAATTTTTGTCACACCATCATGTACTCTGTTTACTAACTACATTCTGAATGTGAAATGAAAGTTTCTGAAAAGAAAATTCATTATATCAATGATACACCATTTTGATGGAAATTTTTATTTTGTAAAAGAGTTTATCATAGTATTTTTCTAAAATTGTGTCTAAGATGACACTAAAACTTTGAATAAGTAACTTTTGCTTTTATATCTTTCCATTAGTTTCCTGTGACTGCTGTTAGAAACTACTACCACGAACTTGCTGATTTAAAATAACAAAAGTGTATTTTCTAACATCACTGGAGAGCAGTAGTTTGGAACCTGCATTATTAAATCAAAATAAAGTTATCAGCAGGAGAGGCTTCTCTCTGAGGGCTGGAAGGAAAACCCATTACTTATTTCTTCTGGCTTCTGGTACTTTTTTCTTGTTTCTTCAGCAACCTTTGGTTTCTTTTTCTGTCAGCATTGTTCTTATGCCAAAATATTTGTTTGTCCCAAAGAGTCTATATAGAGGAATTCACTATGTAAAGAACCTATATAGCATCTATATAGTGTCCATAGATTTTTCAAGATATCCTGATACTTATTATTTGGAGTTTGAGATGTTGTTAATTTGAATGTGAATATCTTGCTATTAGTGTTCATCAGAATAATGCAAAAATGAGTTAACATATCAGTTCTTTTATTTTTAGGAACTGAGTATTCATTATATTAAAAAAAACTAGCCTTAGAAACATGCCACATGTAGTATTTACTTTATATATGGAACAAACGTGTGTTGAAGGGAACACAAGTGACTGTGATCTTAAATGATGCCCTTCTGAGTCCAACATGGTATTTGTTCTGATGCGCCCTCTTCTGGGGATACTCACAGGAAAGACTGAGTCTATCAGGGTGTTGGTGCTGTTCCCTCCCTGTCAGATAATTCAACTGCTTTGCTTCCCTCTGAACTTTTCAGGAAACTTATTATAAACTGACTTGCCGCCCCCCCCCGAAATTTAAATGTAAAAGCTCAAAGCCCACAGCGTCTCCGAATGTAACTACATTTAGAGATAGAACTAAGGAAAAAATCACGGTGAAATGAGGTCCTATGTGTGGTCCCAAATTCAATATGGCCGCTTCCTTATAAGCAGTGAGTTGGACACCCAGGCAGGCACAAGGAAAGACCATGTGGGTACGCAGAATGCTGCCATCAGCCAGCCAAGGAGAGAGACAGCACAACAATCCAGACTGCCTGATAGCTTAATCCTGAATTTCTAGACTGCAAAACCGTGAAGATAAAATTTTCCACAGTTCATGCCAGTCACTCCATGATACTTTGCCATAGCAACCCTTAAAAATTAATATAGAATGGTCCTGTAGCTCCCTGTTCTTCTCCATCCCTCTTTCCATTCTGTTTCCTATCTGGTCTTCAGTCATGTTCTGAAACCCCACCCCATTTTTTCTGTCCTCTCACATTTTCCTTTACAGTTTTTTTTTCCTCAGTATATATTTTTGGCATGTATAATTTCTTTTGGTTTCTGCTCCTCAATGAAACCCAACTAACACAATCCTCTAAAAGAAAAAGTGATAATTTCCAGTTCATGTGAGATCGACATTAACTCTGAACAGTCATTGTTCAAGAGTTCTTATCATAATTCCTGCTAAATTTTAGTCTATTTCTTCCAGTTTTCATAAAAGATATTCCTTATGATCTGATTTGAAAATACTTTCTAATGAATCTTTTTTGAAAGACTTTTCAGAAGTCAAAAGAATCTCTATTTTCAGCAGTAAACCTGCATTTGCTAACTCAAAGATAGTTCCTGTGCTATCTGATTCTTAAAATCAGATTGCACTGAGAATGAAAAAAAAATGCCTCTTCAGGAAACACAATTAAATGGCACACTTGAGTGTTCAAGGATTTAACTGAGGGAATAAGTATACTCTGTGTGTGAGATACATACATATTCAAATATGTATAATATACATACATATAGATGCACAACTATATCATTTTGAAAATTAGATTTAATTCATATCAAAAATTATATATTTATATGCCTAAGTGTCGGACATATGCTCAGAGACCTGAATTATAGCAGAGATTATCCAAAGATAAGATCAATAAATGGTCTATCAATCACTAAAATCTAAATATTCCTAGACGTTTACACTTTTCTCTGCTATCATTTATAGATGATTATGAACTGTACAATTTCAAGTGGAAGTTATTGATTTAACTACCAAGTCCTCCAAGATCTGGTATTTAACTATCTCTGATTGATTTTAGTTTATCTCCTATCATCTTTTCATTGTCCTCTGCAGCCTTACAGGTATTTTCTGTTGTCTCAATATGATAACTGGCTCTCCCTAAGAACATTTCTGTTGGTCTTAGGCCCCTTCTTCCTTGAATTCTTTCATCTGATCTTCATATGACTAGTTCAAGATACCACCTTAAGTGTTATTTCTGCTGTCTGTGCACCCGGGTCCCTGGCCATTGGGGCTCCCTTGCCAGCAGGAAGCAAAGGGGTCAAGGTTCCTGGGTAAGCCCCTTAAGCCGGGTGAGCCCTGGAGGGGGAATGGGGTGGAGGAGGTGGCCCCACCCACCAGCAGATGGCTGCTTCACAGGACAGCCATCTGCAGCTCTGATCAGCCAAGCCATGTTGCCCTCTTTTCCTAGCCTAAGGGGAGCATGGGAGGGTGCAGGATCCGCTGTCTGGGCCTGCCCCCGCACAGGGAGGTACCAGTGCACAGGCAAGTAGGGGAGGGGGGGAGCCCCTTTCTCTTCGCTCTCACTCCAGCTAAACTTCAAAGGATCAAGAACATGTGCAACACAAACCCCAACATAGAAGAGGTGAGGGACCATGCAAAAATCCAGCCCATAAGCCTGAGATGGACACAGCAGATGGACAACCGAGAGTACCAATGCATGAGAGACAAGAGAGACACAATGCCACCATTCGCACTTATGCGCTCACCAGGCCAAAAAGACCCGGGACTTCATTTTAGAGATGCCTTCAAGGAGAGCAACACACCCTCCCCTCACTACGGGAGAGGAGAGGCCGATCAAAGATGGCGTAATCGACACCACATCAAAACTGCAAACTGAGGCAGAGGAGATGATCTTCAAAGGCCATTCACAGATGCCTGTGAAACTTCTTGACCAACACTGGCTGGGGGCGAGACCCCCTAAATCTGACACCAGAGCCATAAGGAAAAGCAGCAAACAATGGAAATGAGATTGGAGAAGATGGTCTGCAGCAAGAAAACATGGACAGATCACAAATTAATACAGACTGGCCACCGAAACTTAGGACTGAAAACCTACAGCAAGGCTCGCCTGGTTCCAACAACACAGTCCCTCATCCCGTGAAAAGACACTTTCACAGGAAAGAAAGAGACTAATGGACTTAGCACAACTAGTAAACAACAAAGAGTGGGTTTTGAGAGAATGGAAGGGGCACCAGAAGGAGGGGGGTAAGTATCCCAAAAAAACACTTTCAGAGGTTGTGATCTAAAGAACAAACTTTTTTTTAAAAAAAAAGTGTTATTTCTGCACTGACTGGGTTCTACATTGGCTGAAACCCACCGATATGATGTAGTATATTTCTTGTTTATAAATTCACTTGTTTCCCAGAACATAGGAACGGTTCTAATTTATAGTCATATCAAGAGAAGAGCCATGGACAGGACTGCCCCAAACAAAAATGAATATAGTCACACATGCAAGTCTGCCATGAAGCAAATCCCAGTAGCAAATACTCCCCATGTCTTTTTCTTAAAAAAAAAAAAAAAAAAAAACTAAACTAAACAATTAAAATGGACAGATTAGTCTGACCAACATGCATAGTGAACAGAGAAAGGAATTAGTACAATATGGGATACTAGTCTCCAGGTTCTTGTTATAATATACTAATCACATTTATGGTGATTTGATATATATAACTATATAGAAATATACAATATACTAGGAAGATTAAAGAAAAATGTTAAACACCAATTTTGTGTCTTATAAAGAAAAGGTATGTTTTGAAAATATTTAAAAATATGTGCATTACAAATATCCTAATAACATCATTTTATGCCACATGAGAATGATAGGCAGAAGTTTTAAATGTTTAACCTTTATAAAACTATGTTTCTGATTGTAGATAGACATTTCACTAATAGCATCTTATAATACTTCAAAAAGAAAATGCAAATGGTCATGTAAATTTTCACTTGTTTGCAGTTACTTCTACTTTGTCTTCCATATACTAGAGATATATTTTATTTTTAAAAAATTATACATAAACTTTGGTTGGAAATTGATCTTAAAGAATATTAATGTAGCCGGGCACGGTGGCTCGTGCCTGTAAGCTTCAGCCTATGAAGCGGCCGGGGCTAGGGATCACGGTTCGAGTCCCGCCTGGGGTCCGTAGCGAGACCTAGTTCCAAAAAATATCTGGGTGTGGTGGCGCGCGCCTGTAATCCCGGCTACCTGGGAAGCTGAGGCTGGGGATTGCTTGAGTCTGTGGTACCCCGGGCAACGAGAGCCTGCGGTTGCACGGGCAAAAATAGCAAGACCTAATCTCAAAAAACAAAAAAACAAACAACAACAACAACAAAAAGAATATTAATGCAACTGAGCAAGGCAAAAGCTGAGAAACAAAAGGGCTTGTTTTATTTTTCATATACTATTTCTTGACTAGTTCTGCTGCTGGTTGATTGTAAAATAACTCCATTTTTCTTTACCCCTCAGTCAAATGTATATTCAAAAATGTTTGCACTTTGCATTTGTTTCACCCTGGTTGTTTTAAAATGTTAAAGCACACATGATAATGGACAAATCCTGCAATGAGATAGTATTTCATAATTCTACTCAAAAGTGGATTAAAAATATATTTACACAGCTCTTTTTCATTATCAACTCACAATTATAAATTTTAACTCACACTTATAACATAAACACTTACACAGAGCAGTACAGAATAAATGTTCGAAAACAGTAGCATCATATCCCTGAAGCAAATAGAAAGTGCTTTTAAATGCTAATGTGGCATGAGTTCTTCAGAAAGTAGAGGCTGATACAGGTGATTTCTTGGCCAACAATTTATTAGGGATTTCAATTTCAAGACACATGAGAAAAAGCCAAAGGAAACAAGACAGCATGTGAAGAAGAGATGCATTATTAAACTAGGATTCCCAGTAGCTATTTTCTGCTGTGGAATCTCCATTCTAAAAGATCATATAAATAAATTGTTAAAGTTTTCATTGCTGGGAAAATGGAAAATACAATGGATTCAGCAGCTTCCAAATCCTGGTCAAATATCTGACCTACGGGCGCTCATTTTTTTTGCATGCTGACCTAGCAGCATCCACAAGAAACCCTGGTGGGAAGAGCCCAGCACAGTCGACAAACAAGAGGCATACCAGCTTCAGAGACTGGGATTTGATTGAAACACACACATGCTGCTCATTACAGTCACAGCTGGCATAAGACAGGTAGAACCAAGACCATTCTCTCTGCATTCACACCAGCATTTGTTGTTACTTGATTTTTTGATGTGGGTCATTCTTACCGGTGTAAGGTGGTATCTCATTATGGTTTTTATTTTCATTTCCCAGATTACTAATGATGTTGAGTATTTTTTCATATGACTGTTGGCCATTTGTATTTCCTCTATGTGGCATAGATGGAGAAAGGAACACTCTTATACTTATGATGGGAATGTAAACTGGTCCAACCACTATGGAAAGCAGTGTGGAGGACCCTCAAACTAATGAAAATGGAGCTACCATTTGACCTAGCAATTACTCTTCTGGGTATCACCCCAAAGGAAACCTCAATGTGGATACAAAGAGACACCTGTACTCAGATGTTTGTTGCAGCACTATTTATAATTGCCAATATATGAAAACAACTCAAATGCCCCAAAACAGATGAATGGATGAAAGAAGATGTGGTATATTTACCCAGTGGAATATTGCTCATCAATTAAAAATGACAAACTTGACAAATTTATGGTAACATAGATGTACCTAGAAGGAATTGTATTAGCAGAAACAAGTCAGAAAGAAAAAGACAAATGGTTTCACTAATATATGGGATATAGGAAAAACAAGCAAAAGGCCAGTAAGAAAAATCCAAACAAGCTGGCAACTAAAGAACACAATTGCAGGAAGGAGTTGAGAGGGAGTGGACAGAGAGGGAAGGTGAGGTGGTGGGAATACAAAGATGTAAACATATATATAAACAAATAAATGAATCAATAAAAAAAAGAACCAAGACCAGATACAACCACTTTTCTGCACATTGTTCTTATGTTCAATATTCTACTTTAAAAACAAATTTTGAAACTTTGAGTAGACTCAATATAATATATATGAAATATACACTTTAAAACTATAGATTAAAATGATAGACTATAGCATGTTTTTGACAAGAACTAAATGAAAAGTAAAGAAATCGCTTCAAGTTGCAGAATACTTATCTATATGATTGAAAATATTTCACTGGGTTTGGCCTAAATTATTTTTAAATTAATCATGTGTTCACAACTAGCCCATTTTCTAAGATGAAACAGTTTAAGTCTTTAACATATTGAAATTAATATCACAAAGCTATTTAAAATAGGCAGATAAAAGTAAGTACAAAAGTGCTAGAGGGGTAAGAATGAATATTCATATCATCTTAGTAATGAGGAAGAAACCAGACTGATTATTTGAAAACATTTTTTAAAATTACTTTTTAATCTTTCAGTACCAAAAACAAAGCTTATATTAGGGAAAACTGGATCAGAATATAACCATCTTCAATATATGAGGAATTATTTTTAAATATATAAAAATGAAAAACATCCTCAAAGAAAAGTGAGAAAAAAACCTAGATAATTCTAAAAGAAGACATGAATGTATAATAAATGTGTAAAAATTACTCATTAATCATATGAACAAAACAAATAATTATTAAATTGCTAGAGATTAGCACCCCAATCTAGCTGAGGTGTACAGCTAAAGTATTGAAGTATATAAGCAAGTGCACTAAAATGTAAACACATTTTGTCACAGGTTTGATTTTTTTTCTTAAAATACCTGGAAACAATAATATAAAGCAGATTGTAGATTCAGCTGGCATATGTCAATCTAGTCATATTAGTTATCCAAATGTATCATTATTCTCATTTCCCATTTCTTCTGTTCATTACCTGCAGATTAGTTATTTTAAAAAATTAATTTTGCCATACATTGTAAGAATTCATTGTTTTTATAAAAATTCAGAAAGCATATCAAACTGAATATGTAATAATAAAGATTGATAAATATAAACTGATAAATGTTGAAATATAGTATGATGCAGTCATTTAAATCCAATATTGTAGAAAAATTATAAACCCTTAGCAAAATATATATATATAGTATTCTTTTTAAGTTAAAATAGAAAATTATAAACTGATATTTTGTAAAAATAACAATCATGGATATGCATACACATAATACAAATAAAGTAGAAATCAAAACCAACATCATATTAAGTAATTACAGACTATGGGATTATGGTGAATTTCATTTATTTTCAATTTTCTTGGTCATATGTA
Source organism: Uropsilus gracilis (assembly GCA_004024945.1). NCBI lineage: Eukaryota > Metazoa > Chordata > Mammalia > Eulipotyphla > Talpidae > Uropsilus > Uropsilus gracilis. The sequence goes on along the minus strand of PVHY01001071.1, from coordinate 108,508 downwards.
TAAATCCCTGCAATGCAAAAGTTTTAACTATTTTAAAAGACCTTTGAATTAATCTTTTCTGACACTGATTTCCAATAGTATAATTAGAGTACTGTGTTCTGTAATAATACTCATTAAAAGGATTAAAAGAGATCATCTATTTGAATATTTACTAAAGTGTGCTAATTCTTTAAGATTCCTATACCAAGATATCCATTTTGAGTTGGAGATCTTGCATTTGACCTTGAGATAAACTCTTTTCTCTATACCCCAAGAGACTTGATTATGCACATTGAATGTATAAACTTCCTTGCATTCTATCTATAGGCTGGGTCCTACCAAAGTATAACATCACAGAATATCAAAAGAATAAAAAACTTCCCAAAGAAACTAGTTTCTGAAATCTTTTGTCAAGTCTTATCTTGTCCAGTTAACACAGTGAGAAATTCCAATCTAGCCTTACACCATTCATGAGAAATGATTAAACTAGAACCAAACATATTAAGATTTGATCCTACACAGTTGGTAGAAAATTCTTTTGTCCTACATCTGATGATACTTATAAAGTTGATAAAACTCAACAGAACTAGCAGCAGAAAAAAATAGCTGCCTGTGAAGAGAAAGAAAGAGCAAGGACAAACTGGACCCAAAGAAGACAGGTGAAAGCTGCATCTCATTTCAGCATCTTCAGTCTCAATGTCAGTGACTTGCATAATCTAATATCCTAAACCAGAGAAGCACATTAGCTAGTTGAGAACTCAAAAGAAATTTAGAGATCTGGGAGAACTGGAAGTGCTGTTTCTAGGTGCCTCTTAACAATAGTCAAAGGAACCAATAGATAAAAGGCAACACACCACCACTGCCAAGGACATAATACCCAACACTAACCTTGAGAACATAGATGCTGCTGCTTCACTTCTACCCTACAATTCTCAGGCAAATTTTTCATGTGAATAATCATAACCTGAACTTGTGGGGAAAGGAAATTGGGGGAAATAGGTGTACACCTCAGCTAACTTGCTTTAAGAGAGTCACCACTGGAAGAAAATTAAATCACTTGAAGTTATTACTATATGAAAAAGTCAATGTTAGTACCTAGATGCTCTGAGTGTGTCTGTTCATTGGCCTGCATATTTACATATGTGCCCTGTTAAATCTATCCATGCATCACACATCTCTATAAATAAAATTAAACTCTATTTTTCTTACAATGTTTGATATTAAGGTACCTTTCCAAACAAAATATTTTCAAAAGTCCTTAATAGAACATTATTGATACATGATTTGACAGCTCACTGGATCATTATAAAAAAAGTACTCTGCATTAGACTGTAGATCATTCAGCCATATCAATATACAGATAATATGCAAGTCTTTGTTTTCCCTATTATACATTTTACTGTTTTATCAATATATATTTCAACATAAATGCAAACAAAAAATTTAGTCCAATAAGTAAAGCAAGAAAACATGCTTTTTCATGTTAGTAAATTTATATGCTATTAACACAATTAAAAATCATATAAAAAGTATTACTTTTATTGAGTTTTTTTAAATTTAAATAACTATGGCATTTAATTTTATTTTGCATGAGAGTTAGATCATATGGACATTTATTTAGGTCATAAACTTTTTGTTTCATGTATATGTAGTACAAATAATAGAATTTTATCATATATTTGTTCTCCAGAAAGTCCCTAATATTAATATTATTTGCAAATACAAGAAATGTTCCCAAATCTCACTAGGGTAAATTTATCTTTATTAAACATAATCACAAAACTTGCTTGTTCTTTATGAGATTCAAATAACTGCAATCTAAATCCTGTACTCAAATACTAAAAGTATTTATCTTCAAAGCTAAATAACAGATACAGGTGAATATTAACATCCAGATCATTTTTTCCCAATAATTAAGCATGCAGTTAAATTAGTATGTTTCTCACTAAGGTAATGAAGCTTCATTAAAGAATTTCTGTGATAAAATTTACATTATACTTTTATAAGGAAAGAGAAACCTATATGTACAATATGCATCTAATCTACAATTTTAAAAGATGCCACAAAGCAATTAAAATACTATGAAAACTTTCTTTGCCATTTTGAACTTCATTATTTATTTTTAAGACAAAATTGTAACATTCAGTTTAAATGAACTCTGATGTAGCAGAATACCTCAAGATAGGGTTTGGCAGGGGTGGGGAGGCGGGTAGTCGGGACAATTGATTATTGAGAACTCACAGTGCTCCTGGCACTACTTTATAAGGATTACCACATTTTATAAAACCAATGAGGAACCTTTTTTTTTTATTTCATTTGATAGTTAATATTTTAGAAGTTAAATCATTCTCAAGATACTGTATAACCTGAGGGATGGGAACTGAAATATGGGTTCAGATACTTCTGTCTTAAAGCCAATACTTCAATAAAGTAATCTGAAGCATTACAAAGTAGTATGGTAATTAGAAGAAAATCATTTACCTTAAAGCATCACAGGACTTCTAGACCTTCTTTATAAATGTGCCACTGAATTCTAATGAGGTATTACATTTTTATTTGTAAAAGTGTAATAGTGTTAAGAAATTGATAGGCTGACACTGGACAGAAGAGCCAGAATCTAAGAATTACAATTGTTAATGTTAATTGAATGTCTAAGAATCACAATTGTTAGACATACAAGGTCAGAAAAAGCAAAGATCATATATTTATTGAAAATTAAGTTAAAATCCAAAATGATCGATCTGGTGGGAGAAATATAAGGAAAGAGCTCATAACACTAAATTCAATATCTTTCTTGCCTATGACACCAAAGGCACAGAGAGCAAAGAAAACAAATAGACAAATTGGATTTCATATTTAAAAAAAAAAAACAACAACTATCAACTAACACAACACAATCAAAAATCTTATCAATAAAATAAATAGCAACTCATATAACTCGCATAATGGAGAAAAGTGTGCATAGGGAATTCCTAAACTCAACAACAACCCAAATCAAACAACCCAAATCAAAAATGAGCAAGAACTTGAAAGTTTTCTCTAAAAATTATATTCCGATAGTAAGCATATTAGAAGATACTTAACATCAGTAATCATTTGGGAACTACAAATCAAAACTAATGAGATCCTAGCTCATACTCTTCAGAGTTAATAGGAAACGCTTCAGGGTTAATAGGAAAAAAAAAAGACACGAAATAAGAAGAATTAGAACATGAAGGCACAGGAATATTTTTGCACTGGTTGAAGTATAAAATGGAATAGCCACTAAAAACAGCATAATGGGGCTTCAAAAAATAAATATAAAATCACATGGTCTAATACAATTCCACTTCTGGAGATATACTCAAACAAGTTAAAAATAGAGTCTCAAACAGAATCATTCTCACAGCAGCAAAATTCACAATAGCTAAAACATGGAAGTCACACAAGTGTTCATCGACGGAGAATTGGATAAGCAAATATGGCCTAGAAAATGTGGGAGTATATATTCAGTTTTAAAAATAATGCAATTCTGACATGGGCAACAATATGTTCTAGCTTGAGAACATAAGCTAGTTCAATACCAAAGAGAGAATACTATCTGATTCTATTAGAGAAGTCAAAATCATTAAGATAAAAAACAAAATGGAATTTTCAAGGATTCATCCCTTGAAAGTAAGGAGGAATAGAATGTTATTGCACAATGAATATAAAGTTTCATTTTTGCAAAATGAAGAGTTCTGAATAGAAAAGGCAAAGATGATTACACACTAATGTGAATACACTTAATACCACTGAAATTCACACTTCAAAATGATCGAAGTAGCAAATTTTACATTATGCATATTTTACCACAGTAAAATAATTGGAAAAAAGAGCTACTAGAAATATTTTCACTAACCTTTTAAGCACTATTTTTAAGCACGTCTGAGGACCATTATTACCCCCATATCAAATGTAGTGCTGGGTTTCAGAAGTCCCTGATGTTGGCTTATGTGAAACTCAGCTGTTTTAGAAGACCATGCATAGCATTTATCCATCCTTTTTTTGACATGTGCTACCCTATTATCACTAATAATAAAAGTCACTTAAAAATGTTCCTACCTGTTTCACAACCATCCCAATTCGGGTAGGTTCACCTTTGGGTCTAGCAGCTTAAGAAAAGAATTTTGGAGACTTTGACTTCATCTCCACACAATTTTTAATAGTAAACAGGGGAAAACAGCCAGCAGGGAGACAGCAACTTAAGCTCCCCTCAACCCGTAGTGACACTGCTTTTTTTTGAAGTTCTAACTTCTCGGTCCAAGAGTGTACACGAATACATTTGCACAACCCACTGGGCCAGGTGCTTATATGGGGAGGGTACAAGATCACAGGTGCTGGTCATAGAGCCTGTTGTTGGAAGGGTGTGAAAAATCCTGATAATTTATTTTCCCTGCACCACCCATTTGCATGGGAGCTCAGGACCTGTGTAGCCAGTGTGTGCTGCAGTATCCATTTTTCTCTAGGAGGTTTTACAGCTTTATTTTACTGAATTTATACACAGTGACTGCAGTGAATGCCTGGAAGAGGTGGGCCTGACTTCTTCACCCTGCTACTATCTTAGCAGATTTCCTAGAAATTTAGGACAACTTTACACTAATAATTAGAATGAAATATTTCACTTAAAATTAAATACTAAGTGAAATATATTTAAAATGAAATTCATACGAATATAAGGATTAAATATCTACAAATATTTAATTTCCTTGAAAATGCAAATTTACATAATTAACATCAAAAAATTAGAAACCAAGTCATCTTATAGCCATTAAAGAAAGTATATTCCTTTGCAAAAATCTTCCAATCATAAAACTTTAGGCTTAATTCTATCTATAGATTCTATCACACATTCAAAGTTAAATAATATGAAATAATATAAATTCTATCAAAAATAGAGGGAAAATCATAAGTCAGCATATATATACCAAAATCAGACAAATGTATTTGTCCGATTTTATTTGTAAAAATAAAATTTAAAAATTGTATAGGAATAAAACTGCATAAATACTTAAAATATATTACAAAAATCAGCCTAACAAAATAGAAAAAGCATAATGGATCATAATCAAATGGGGTTCCTTTTATACTTCAAGGTGGTTTGACACCTGATATGAATGATTTAAGTCTCTTCAGCAACAGTGTAGGGAAAATGAAGTGAATCAGGCTTTTTGGCACCCTTCTTGGCTAGCCTCTCTGGCAGGAAGCTGCAGTGTTGCATTTCTCCTAAATTGCAGCATGGATGTCTGGGACCAAGCCGTTGAGTGTGAGACACTGGAACCCTGATTATGCACACCTGGGCCCAGAAAGCTCGGATCATGAACATATGTACATACACATAACTGAGCCTAAATATGAGGGATTAAAGGGCAGCTTCACTATTCTAGACAGTCTTCCATTATCAAGATTAACCCGAGAGAAGAAAATGTGAGCCTATTTATAAAGAATGTTCATAATAATATAAAATAGATTATTACTTAATAGTACAATATAGATCAATATTATGTAATGTTTTTGTTTTGTTGTTTTGTTTTGTTTTTTTGAGACCAGGTCTCACTATATTTTGCCTGTGTAACTGCAGGTTCACGCTTCCCTGGGGTACCACAGATTCAAGAAATCCCCAGTCTCAGCTTCCCAGGTAGTTGGGATTACAGGTGTGCACCCCACACCCAGCTATTTTTTGGGACTATTTCTTGCTGTGTTGCCCTAAGTGAAACTCAAACTGCGATCCTTAGCCCCAGTCGTTTCATAGGCTGAAGCTTACAGGCGCATGTCACTGTTCCTGCCTATCTTAAGTAAAGTTTATTGAAGAAATCCAGGTCAAAAAAAAAAAAAAGAGTACACATTCTGTAATTTCATTTTTTAGAAAATTCTAGAAAGTACATCAGAGTCTACATTGACATAAAACAAATCAACAGGTGTCAAACTAAGAGCAGAAGAATAAATATAATAGCTTTTGAGAAACGTGTTGTGGGGTATGATAGTATTCTATATCTTGAGTGGATAGTTTCTTAGACATATATTCTGCAAGAGTCATTGAATGACTTATCTAACTAAATGTAATCTATTGTGTGTAAAATATCAAAGTTAAATAAAAGATGCAAATTGTGATATATAAATGGTGGAAAAACAGAGCATTTAGGCTACTGATGAAGATCCTTAGAAATAATAATGTTGTTGTATGTTGCCAAAATAAGAATGTTGATGAATTGAACAGAATGAAATATATATGCACTATATTGGATCTATTAGTTGAATAGATAGAAACAAGTTGATAAAAAGGTTAAAATACCATTTTGCCACAAATATTTTATAATTAAAAAATAGATATAGTTAGCCAAAGATCTTACCTTAATAGAAGTTATTTTTCACCCCATTGTGGCATTCATTTGTACATACACATTACATCCCCAGATGTAGAAACCCAGTATTTTCCCTCCTATGTGTTTTAATCTTGCTTCTCCATAGTCCATGATGTCTAATATATTGAGGTCTACACTATAGACAAAGTCAAACTGATTTTTGAGTTGCAAATCTGCAGCTGATCCATCACAATGGTTTAACCACCTGGTGAGTTTCCCAAATTTCATTTCTGTGATGGTCATTGATTTCAAATTCACCAATGTAACCATGCTTCATCCTCACAGTTTGAAACCAAAGAATGAATGGGAAGCATCAGTTACTAAGTGAATGGTGTTTTCCTCTCTTTGCTCATTGTTGATACTCTTGAGATCACCAGCTGAGGATTGTTACACCACTTTGGTGGCAGTAAAAGATGGCAGAAAGAGGACATGTGGGCCAAGTTTCAAGAGTTATGGGATAGCAGATTTTTTAAATCAAACAAAGTGGGATGATATCATGTAATAGAATAACAACAGAATAAATTCTATTGTTTATTTTCAATTAACAGGTAACAATTGGCTGAGGATATAAAAGGTAGAAACTGTTGTGCAAAAAAGCATAATTTCTCAGAAATGAATTTTTTAAAACCAATAATCTACTGCAGAAAATTAACAAAAACAAAAAAATGTAAATAGAAACCCAATCTCAAAAATATATTTTTAAAGAGTGTATAAATGAATTGTACCAAGTATAAATCTCCAAAACAATAGAATGCTACATGAGAGGCCTTAAAAAAAATCTTCCCAATATATAAAATCATATTCCAGTAAGAAATGTGCTCATTGTTTTATTTTTGCGCTTTTCTCAGCCTTTATTGCTCTGTTCTTTCCATTATCATATGCCATCTATTACCAGCATTTGAAAAACCTGCTCTAAGAACTGGCTATCTGTAGCAGGAAGTCACTATTGACTTTTTGCAGGAGAGGTTGGTATTTTTGTTTTGTTTTTTGTTTTGTTTTTTTTTTAATTCTAGATCCCTGCCACTTTTTTGTGTGTGAGTATTCATATATAAAGAGATAGATAAATATAAATATAGATATATACTATCATTGTCTACCCCATATTTTCCCATCACGTTATCACCCATCCACCTTCTTTATCTCTTGTGCCCTCCCCCCCCCCCCCCTGATTTTACTGTCTTCCACCACCCTTGAACTATGCTTCAAATCTGTTGTTAGTTTTAATTTTTCTTGCCTGTTTGTTTGTTTCTTTTCCCTATAAACCTCATATAAGTGAGACCATCCCATATTTCTCTTTTTTCTGGCTAATTTCCGCTAACATAAAGTCTTCTAACTCCATCCATGTTGCTGCAAATGACGTGTTTGTCTTCTTTGATTGATGAATAATATTCCATTGTGTAAATATACCACATTTTTTCATCCACTTGTCAATTTGGGGCATTTGGGTTGCTTTCATGTTTTGGCAATTGTAAATAGTTGCAGTAAACATCCAGGTGCATGTGTCTTCTTGAATTAGTGTTTTTGTGTCCTTTGGGTAGATTCCCAGTAGTGGAATGGCTGGGTTGAATGGGAGTTCCATTTTCAGTAGTTTGAGGGTCCTCCACACAGCCTTCCATAGTGTCTGGTACCTCAGTGTGGTTTTGATTTGCATTTCCCTGATTATTAGTGATGCTGAGCCTTTTTCATATGCTTACCTAGCGACCATTTGTATTTCCTCTTTGGAGAAGTGTCTTTTTATTTATTTTTTAATTTTTTAAGAGACTAGGCTTTGCTATGTTGCCCAGGGTTGTCTCAAACCCATGAATTCAAGTGATCCCTAGCCTCTGTCTCCCCGGTAAATAGGACTACAGGTGTGCACCACCTTGTCCAACTAAAAGTGTCCTTTTAGTTCTCCCCATTTTTTTTGAAAGGCTTTCATCTTGTTTTTGTTAAGTTTTGTGAGTTCTTTGTGAATCTTTGTTATCAGACCTTTGTCACTAGTATGGAGGGCAAAGATATTTTCCCATTCTTTTGAGTTTCTTTTTGTTTTGGCTATTGTCTTTTTTGCCATAAAGAAACTTTTAATTTGATGTAGTCCCAGTGGTTTATGTTTTCCTTTTTTATTTTTTTTTCCAGCTGGAGATGTGTCTGGAAAGGAGTTTCTGAAGTGTAAGTCTTGGAGTGTTTTGCCCAAATTTTCCTTTTTTTATGTTATGGTTTCGAGTCTTACATTCAAGTCTTTTATTCATTTGAGTTGATTTTTGTACCTGTTGTGAGAGAGTTGTCCTGATTCATTTTTTTTGCACGTAGCAGGGAACAACAGATCCCAAATTATCATAATCCTCCTGACCAAAAGAAGAGAGAATTGAGGTATAGCAATCCCAGACTTCAAATTATACTACAAAGCCATAATACTTTAAAAGTATGGTGCTGGAAAAAAAACAGACAATCAAATCTTTGAAACAGAATCAAGTGGCCAGAAATAAAGCCACATATGTACAGTCAACTAATTTTTGGCAAAGAAACAAAAAACATACTTGGAATAAGGAGAGCCTCTTTAATAAATGGTGCTGGACCACTACAATGCAAACTGGACCACTACATGCAAAAATAAATTCCTGATATTTTCTAAGTTAATTAACTGTCAAGCTTTGTTCCACTCTGGAATACAGTTCTAAGTCATGTGAATCTTTTAAAAGACTAAAAAATATTCACAGTTAATTTATAAAATAATGTTTTCTTCAATATAAAAATACATGTAATTTAGCAGAAACTTAGTGAACTTAGTTTACTTCTGCTGAAATACAGTATACATTAGTGAAGAAATAGTTGTAATTTACTGACACAGCTAATCAGCCTATGTGACAAAAGTTCATGCAAATGATGTTACAAATTATGTAGTAAATACTATTTATGAACATTATCCCTATATGCTATAATGACTAAAGGAAAACATGAATATTTTAAAAACAGTTATTTTTATTATTTTTTATTTTATATATGAATAACATTGTCCTGGTGAACCGAAAATATGTATCATAATGAATATTATCATAATAAAAATATTTTATTCCATATGGAAAAAGACGGATTTAACATAGATTATAAGAAATATGAGCTCAGTTTGAAAGGAGAAAATGTAAACCATTGAATCTAGAAGTTTTACTTTCATAAAATATATATTTCTGTAATAGTTTCACTAAGCCAGAGAAAGAATTCAGCAAGTAATTTAGAATAGATTTACATTAGATGAACCCATTTCCTTTTGATTAATTATGAGACTCAGTGAAATTGTTATTTCCCTAAATCTCTGATCTTCATCTGTAAGTGAAAAATAATAATAAATACCTCATGGAGTATTTAAAAGGCTCAGTAACTTAGATGAAAACACTGTTACATAGTAAATGTTCAAAAAATGATGACTTTCCATCCCAAAATTACTCTTTATAAAACTATATTCATTCTAATAATTATTTATATTTAAGAAGTTGAAAATATTAAGAACTCTTTTAGCAAGTGTACTAAGAAAAATTAGGCAGCATCTATTTATATACTCAAATTAAATATTATTTTGAGAGCAAATATATAATTATCCTCAAAATAGGCAGTTTCTTGTTTTATAGTTTAATGGTTATTTTTAATTTTAAAGGACTTTATTTTAACAATTAAGAATAAAATCAACTTCATCCCTAATCTAGATATTAAGAGTTGTTAAAAAAATCTTTCTCCAAATTTCGTTAAGCAGAATACAACTTGATGCAACAATATCCCCAATTCAATAGCTGAATGCCAAAGGATGTATGCCATAAAAGCTGTCTATTTTATTATCAATGTAGCAAAAAGATATTTAAATATTCCATGCTTTAACACATAAAAGAAGATTTGTAGCTAAAATACAACAGAGTTGAGTCAAGCTGTCATGAGAAAAAATAACTATAAATCATATGATAAATATTGCCAGCCTGGTAACCAGGAAAAAGAAAAAAAGAATCACTGGAATGAAAGCCTTTTGAGAAAAATCTCTTTATTTTTTCTGGAATTGAGAACCTGAAAACCCACGTAATGACTCTTCCTTCTCATGGGATGCTTAAACGATTATTAGAATGTGATTATTATCTTTTCATATTAAACAAGTTATCTCAAGGTCAATAAATTCTTCTTTCTTGGGAAAGACAGATTATCCTGAGGGCAGAAAACTTTAAATATCTACAAATCCCTAGGTGGAAAAATTCCTTGATAGGAAAACATTTCTTCTTTTTAAGCGCCTGTAACATAACAGGGTTAAGTTCCAAGGAACAAAATAAGTGAAAATAAAAGACCATCATGGATGCCTCATTTCACTGTTAATGAAACCAAATAGAGCTAATACATCCCACTTCCTCCCCCATCACAGATTTAACTAAGCATTCACCAAATTATAGTAATACCACTTATAGAGAGAACAGGAGAATATTTCTCAAGAATTCCATCTCCAGAAAAGGAGTGAAAAATAAAAGTGAAATATATCAACAATTTGAAACAGTAATTTCATTTTTAAAAATTATCGGCACATTTGCCTCTCAGAAAGGTCTGAAGTGTGACTTTGTTAAGTGATAGAACAGCTACAATAAAACTGATCAAGTCATCCATTATATAATCACAGGAGACAAGAATGCTTTGGACTCATTTGCTCAATTACCTATCACTAGTCTGCAAGCAGAGACATTTCAGAGCTGAAATGAAGACCCAAAGATAATTTTTTAAACATATTGAAAATGTCTGTGTGGCAGGAAAGGGTATTTGAGGGGTCTCTGCACCTTCTGCTCACCTTGACAGTGAACCTATTTTTGCTCTAAAAATAAAAGTCTTACAGGAAATCAACTTTATTAAAGAGTTGTTTCTTACTCCAGGAAAAAAAAAATTACTTCTTATAGTTAACAGTATCCATAGATATATACCATTGTGAATAATTTCTGTAAAATCTTTTCATTTGAGAGTATAAATATATTTGCACCATCCTTTCTGAAAGTTCTCCTATTCTTGTCATAAGCGAAACACCATTATCTTTGCAATATGAATTTGTAGATTTTTCCTTAAATTATATCATTGGATATCCCATTGCACATTTTTGGACCCCACTTCCACTGCAATAATACATTATGGGTATGAGTCACATAAGGTATAAATGTACAACAGAATCTCCTGGATTTAGTGTGAAATGAGATTAGCCAGGGATGCCAGATCCTATTGGCTACATCACTAGCAGGAAATGTCATGAAAATGAGATAATATTGGAATATAAAGTAAGAAACAGACTTCCCTTGCATAAAACCACATAATCTTTGTGGATGATATATCAAGGAAGGATAGGATTAGAGGTGTAAATTTATTCATCCAGAGCTCCAGGTGGCTTTGCACATGAGATTGAAAGAAATCACAATCTCAAGCGTCCACACTTATTAACCCAGTTAATTTTTTGTGAGGAGTTACAATAAGGAAATTTGGAAAACAGAGGGAACCTATATCTTCAAATGGAAGCATGCCATGCAGTTTTTGCTTTAGTTTTGTGAATGAAGAAGTTTCTTGTACTTTTCATTCAAGAGATTCTATATCCTTTTACTAGGGCTATTGGTATAGTTTTATGAATGTTTTTATCATCCTTAGTGACAAACATATGTCAATAAATACCAAAGTTTTCAATTCAAAAGTGGTTAATTGCATCTTCCTTTTCTAAAAAGCAACCAACAATAATGGAAATTGTTTTACATTCAAAAATGAAGTTTGACTATAATATACTGCAACATCATATTTGTGATTTAAGAAGATGAAGCAGAACTGTATTTACTAACATGATTGTGATTTCAAAGTAAACATTTGGGTGGAAATGTTATTTTCCAGTTACTCTTCATGCACATAGAGAAATAGAAACATGGTAAATAGATAGATACATGCATCGTACATACATACATACATACATACATACATACATACATACATACATACATACATAGACAGACAGATGAGAAACAGAAAGACAGACATTTTTTCCCTCAGATATTTTGAGACTAGATTCCAGTGCATGAATATAACAGCAGACAGAGTTTGAAGAAAATAAGAAAGGTAGACTCATATACTTTACAGGACATTCTAATCTAATTTGAGCATACCTCAAATTGTACAAGTAATTGCCAACAAGGAAACATCAAAATTCACCACTGGAAGTAATGTGAATATCACATCTCATGTAAAGACTATTTCACTTGACAACCACTTGGAAATCACAATTAAAATTGAATTTGTAGTAATCTAAAATACATTGCCATCAGTTGTTTCAGCTAGATACAAATAAGCTCCACATAATATTGAGGAGAGTTTGGTACCTGATTTCAGTGCTCTCCTCCATGCTAAATTAATCATTTCACTTAAAAATTATAAATGATATTTATCTAAAAGAACATTTTCTTTATATTCAAGCTTTGTAATATATTTGCCATGTTAGACTTCTTTGTCATCTGGAAAACTTCAGATGACTTCTAGCATTCAGATGGTACAAATTCTGAATTTTTAGTCGGAGCTTGCTTGAGTCACCTTTGTCCCCAAAACAAAAACAAAAAGTGCTAAAACAACATTTTTGCACTTTCCGAGAGGTTTATAAATCTGTTTCTCATTCTTTAAGACATCAAGATTCCCTAGGAGACTATTTAAATTATTCTTTTTTGATTTTTGGAATGATTGCTCCAAAGATAATTTTATAATTGACAAAATAGTCTATTCATGTTTTTATTGGTCAAAACTATGGACTTATTAGGCTGATATTCAATTATTTAGACTTTATACCATACTTTCTTGTGTCTGTGTTGTTACCTTTAATTCTAATGCATTTGTTTTAAGTTTATCTGTGTATACAACAAAAGAATGGGAAGTGAAATGCAACCAGTTTCACAACTATTCACTCATTTTCAGCACAGGTGAATTTATGTTTCAACATACCATATAAGTAGAATAGCTACATTATGGACTGAATTATTCCCTCCTGCATATTCATATGTTGTGACCTAAATCCAAAATGTATCTCTATTAACCTCTATGAAGAGGTGGTTTAATTAAAATTAAGTCATCAGAATGGACCCTAATCCAATAAAATAGATGTCCTTAGGGAAAAAAGGCAACTGAACATGGAAACCTGGAAGAAAGCAGAATTGCATACACTGAGAAGACAGCCAACAAGAGTGGCTGAGAATAGACTCTTATTTAAGCCACCTCACACCTTGATCTTGGAATTTTCACTGCCAGAACTGTGAGATCATATATTTCTGTTGTTTAAAACACCCAGTCTGTGCAACTTTGTCATGCAGCTCTAGAAATCTATATGTGTATTTTCACAATGGAATGCCAGAGGGTGTTGAGATCTGCATCAACATTTCTGTTTAAGTTACATTTATCATGATTTTCTAGAAGTCTTTTGTCCTCTAAGTATTCCCCAGTGAAACAGCTACTTCAATCACTGAAATGTCACTTGAGTGGTGTAGACTTTAAAAATCGGACATACTGTCATTGTTTGCAATTTTTCACCTTCACCTCTAGACAACATGATTTTTTTTCCTTATTCTTCATTGAAAATTCTTTTGGTGTAGGATTAATGAAGCTACTTAGTCATTTTTGCTGTTCTCAATTGTGCTACAGGAGCAAACTAATAGGATTAACAACTGAAGTAGGATTAACATTTGTAGTAAGAAGACTTAAGCAGATGAAGTCTAGCTGATTGACACAATACTTTGAAAGTAAGTTCCAACAAGTGGTGAAGAAATTTAATTTAGTGGAGTCAGTGAGCCGTGTGACTTAATAGAACACAGTTTGGATTATAAATTTTGTAGCCGTTGGCAGTCTGTGAAAGGGTTCAGCATTTACAGTGACATGAGTTTTGAAGGAGAATATGCCCGCATCTGTTTTACCTTGTAAGTATGACATTTCTTTTGGACACATAGAATAACTGCCCAGTGATCACAGTAGACTGATATTGACCGAAGGCTAACTGAATTTTCTCTATCCCATGTTTTTGTAGCCTTTGCCTTTATCTTTATGTTGACCTAAGATCTGTAAGCCCCATTTGGAACTGATGAGTTGATAGTGGTCAGTGTATTTTGTTCTGGAGACCTGGCAAAAGAGAAAACTCTTTTAATGGCTGCCAAACCTTGGAGCGAAGCATGCTTTTTTCCTAATCTCACTTGCATTATCCTAATATCCTAGGTTTTTAAAGTTGAAAACTAAATTTTAAAAATAAATAAACCTCAGGTAAGCATTGTGCACATCAAACAAAATATTTTGTGATACAAGGTCATGTATGAGTTATTCATTTGCATTCACTCTCTTATTTAGAAGAAATAGCAACTTCTGGAAGGAAAAGTCCTTGCTTCAAATGCTGCCTTTGCCCAGAATACTTATGCTGGACATCTTGATTTTTGTCCCACCATGTGGTGAAAGGAAAAAGGAAACCTTTGTGTTCTATCTAATAGGTAGCGGTATTCTGCTTTCACCTTTTTTCCCCCTCAGAAACAAATAATAATTATGACCAGAGGGAATGGAAATGTATCAAGTAATCTCGGGGAGTCCACAAGATATAGCTGAGCTTTTTTGTTGCTAGAATCATATAAGGGACAGTGGATATCACCAACATCAGCAATTATAATGCTTAGATTCTTGTTCAAGACACACATTGGTATGTTTTTCTGGTCCCCTGGTTTTCTGAGAATCATAGATAATGACAGACTGAACATTTTGTACTATGTCACCCTGTTCCCCAAGCCATGGGAATGGTTCGAGGTGGGTATGAGATCACACTGAGTAGATGAGTCTTTTCAACAAGATTCTGAAATTTCAGGAGAAATAACATTTCTTGCAGTAAATGGCAGGAACTTAAAATTTGAGCTCTATCTATCAGTACAGACAGGCCAAAGACAACCACCGTGCATGGGAAGAAGAATGAAAGGAAAATAAAAGATCACCTCTATATCTCTCCCAAATTCTGAGCCTAAGATGATAGATAATATCTATTATAAATGAATGAATGATATGAGTTAGGTAATAAATTTAAAATATCAAGTTCACAACCATTTTCTCTCAGCACAACCTCTTCTTTCTCTCTTTTACTTAAAAATAACTCTTCCTGTACAGAAATCAATGTCATATGTAAGCTTAGCACTGTCCACTCTCCCCCAAAGGGTCACAGAGAAAATACATGGCTCAAAACAGACCAGATGCATGAAAAGACTCCATTTACCTGAAAATAGAAATTTTAAATCAGGGATGGTTCTGGGTGAAGGATTAATTCAGGATACAAACTGAATCAAATAAATCAGATTACCCACTGAAATTTGGTAAATGAATTGACAGCCATAGGGTGTAAGTATAAAGCTACCAGAGTTCATCTTTGCCTTCATCTTTACCTGTGTGTAGAATCAGTCTGGGAATTAAGTTATTATAGTGTGAAGCTGTACAAAGGCATGGAAGAAATGTTTTTATTTGAATCCCTAAATTTAGCTGTTTCTAAAAGTAGATGTGTGATATGGCATCGATATGACATCGAAAGGTATACATACAGTATGTCTTTCAGTTTAAACTAGTTTGAGTTGGATCTCTATTATCTGCAATAAATGAGCCCTAATATTACAAAAATTATTACAAAGAATATAAAAAATAAATAAACTTTACACACACACTAGGTATTATTTTGCAGTTATGCTTTGGACTCTAAAAATAGCTACCGGATAAAACTTCCAAATTATTTAAAGCACTAAAGTATATTATAGAATTTTTTCTTTTATTATTTTCAAGAAAAAAAAAGTGTTGGCTCAAGATAGTTGTAGCATCTGCCTTGCTTCCTCACAAGTCCACTCCAAACAGGAAGCATCCTAATAAAAAAACAAAAATGGGCTTGTTGTGAAAACACAGCTTTAGAACCAGTATTTAGAACTTTCTATTGACCAGATTACCAAGTCAAATGTTCCTGTTATGAAGAGATTGTAGAGTCATTGGGTAAATTTGGAGGCTAACTTCTCCATAAAAAAAGCATTATTTCAATGTATTGGTCATTGAACTTTGATCAGCATTTATTTGAATGTGTTAAGTCCTGTATGGGTCTCTGAAAATATAAGATAAAAATAAGATAAAGCCCAGGTCTCAGTGAACTTACAGTAAAACATGAAAGGTACACATACAGAACAGTGTGATCGGGACTATGATGGATACCTACAGAAGGCATCTCCTCAGGAAAATGTTTTAGTATGCTGCAGTAGTGTGTGTGTGTGTGTGTGTGTGTGTGTGTGTGAGTACACATGCACATGTGTGTTTAAATAATGAGGCAGTCTTTCAATAAATTAAGTTGCTCCATAGTTATCATAAAGCATTTCTGGAAGATTAATTCCCTTTGTCAGTTTCATTCCTTCTTAATCACTAAATGGTTGAATGTTTCCTAAGAACTTAGGTCAAAAATAACAAGAAAACATATATTTACAAACTGTTTATTCACTAAACTCCTTTCATTATATTTTAACTTAAAATTAATACTGTGATCTACTAAATTATTATAAAATTATTAAGCATAGTGGGCTGAGGTTTAAGATTTAAGATTACGCAGAAAGAGATGTTTTATTTTTGGAAGCAAAGGCTACCTTTGAGGTAACATTTTAAGAAAGATACGTCTTTCAAATACTCTTCTTGTTTTTTTTTTCTGTTTTTTACATTTCTTTATTTTATTTTATTTTTTTATTAATTTTTTAATTTATATGTAAATTTCACATCTTTGCAATCCCAGGGATTTGCCCCTCATTCCCCCCTCCCCCTTTCCCTTCTGTCCATTGTTGTGTGCTTCAGTTTGGTGCTCAGCCTGTTTTGTCTTTTCCTCATGACTTTTATTTATTTATTTGTTTATTTATTTATTTATTTATTTATTTATTTATTTTTCTTCAATATGTCCCATATATTAGTGAGACAATTGGACTTCTGTCTTTCTCTTTTTGACTTGTTTCTGCTAGTATGATTTCTTCTAAGTACATCCTACTCTTCTTGTCTTAATTTTAAAACAGTATGTGGCAATCCCAAGGAAATTGAAAAAACAACAATATATAGTGAACAAAGGGAACTGATTAAAGATCTGTATCCACAGGGAATCTGGGGGTGTCCTGATGTAGAGTTATGGTCCAGCTTTGTTGAAATCAGAGGCAGAAGTGACTTCATGTCACAAGTTTCTGCTTCTTCCTGGAAAGGTAGAAATGTCCCTTGCTTGCAGCAAATATGCCAGCAAGAATCAGTAAACCTGGCCCGAATTCCAAGAAAAGAGGAAATGGTCTTTCCAAGATATGGTACAAGAAACAGTAGCAAGGAAATGTATATCCGGAACATTCCCCTTGATTTCTTCATTTGGAAATTTATTTGGCAAGTTGTGATGTTGGAATCTGTCCTTCTTGCTAATAGTCTCAGTGTACAGAATATTTAAAGCTGCATGTGTATTGTCTGGGGTACATTCTCACCACACCTGTCAGAAAGTTCCATCTGTTTCATGCCTCAGGAACTGCCCAGTCCCTCCTCAGCTCCCCACAGGCCTGTTTCTTCTTTCCTGCCATAAGCACCTCACCCTCCCTCACACAGCTAGTTAATTCCATATGACTGATGAATCCTCCAAATAATCTTCAGCTGACCATGTAGCTTCTCTATTTTCTAATCCTAAAATTATCTTTTTAAAATCCCATTTGATTCAGAATAGCTTCATGAAATAATTTAAGAGAAATTTCTAAATGTGTTGTACAGGAAGGAACAGGAAGAAATATGGATATTAGCTTTGACAAGTAATGTGCTAGGACTCTCTTCCTCTATGTGTTGTTGGTACATAGAGCTGAAAAGCTATAAACCACAATATAAATTATATATATAATATAAATTATATATATATAAATTATATATATTATATATATAAATTATAAATTTATATATATTTATATACAATATAAATTATATATATATAACAAAATCCTAATATATAAGCATAAAAACATGTATTAGCCTAGTTCCCAGAAGCTATGTAAAGAGGTTGAACTGTCTATAGCTATGATAGAATTATAACCATGAGCAGTTTTCACTGTTTTGAGATAAGAATATGAGTTCCATATTTGGCTTTGCCACTGACAGATCATATAAAAGTCAATTAACCTCTGAGAAACATTATTTTCTACCATTTTATTTCACAGTAGGGTTTTGAAAATTTGAATGAATATGAATTAGTATAGCTTTGTTTATTAAGCGGCAAATTTAAAAACTGAAGAATGAAAAATACAACAATGCATGCCCAAGTGTGAGGTCCAAATATTATGCATTGTTGGTTACTTTTAAAAATATTTATTAACCACAAAAATTTTCATTTGTGTGATTACTGGCTGCTATTGTTATTTTTTGCTACAGCAACTCTTTAAAAAATAGCTGTTTTATCTTATTAACATATCAAGCTGAAAAGAAAATTTTAAATGGAATTTAAAAGTATATGTACATATAACAGAATATTATATATACATTAGATATGTACAACAGGAAAATAGAACTTTTCCTCAAAAGAATAAACAACGATTTCTCCTTATAGATGATTCATATACGGCAAAAAATTTACTGGAAAAAAGCATAAGTTGTATTTAAAACTGAACATACATTTGAAAATTTGAACAGTACCACCTCAATTTTTTTTATTGAGGTTAGTTTGTCTTCTTCAAAATTTTGAATGATTTCTTCTCAATATAAACAGACAAGTTTACCAAATATGTGTAAGGTATCAGTATTACATTTCCTTCTACATTAAAATACATAAGAGTTGGGAAAAATATGTTTATTTTAAGATATAAAATTTTAATTAAAGGTCATCATAAAAGCTTTCCTTAAGAAAATTGGTAGAATATTATTCAATGTTGCCACCTTCAGGCCAAATTTTAAAATAGCAGTGTGCAGGGTCAGATTGCATAAATACGATGCAAAGATTTTTTTGCATCATATATAGGCTAAAATAATGGTACAAGTTTAACTACTTAAATTTTACAAGTCATCTAAACATCTGATTTTTTTTAATGATTCTCATTCTCAAATAAATGCCTGGAAAACTTAGTGTATGTTCATGAAATAATCACTCACTGATAGATTTTATTTTTAGAAATATAGGAAGTGTTCCTATGATGGGCACTATCTTGAAGTTGAAGAGACAAAAATGACTAGAACACCTCTGTCTACAAAGTGTAATATCTTTGTTACACTCTCTAGGGGGAATCAATACATAATGAATACTGCAATGCTGTGGTTTAGGTTCTGATATAAGTAAGCCAGTTTTTGTGGAAGCACATCAACTATTCACATTACTCCAGAGGGCAAGGAAAGGGGAGTGAAAGGCACAGATGGGAAAATTGAGTTGTCTGTTATTACAATAATTTTTAAATACTTTAAAATGTTCCTTTTGTTTCTTCATATTAAAATAAAGAAGAGGAAAGAATTCTCAAAAATAGAACAATCATCATGTCCACTGGTATGTAAATAAAATGAAAATTACATTCCCTGGAATAAGACATCTCATAACTAATATCAATATTTCCTTTTTTATTTCCTTTGTAGATTTTAATGAATTTCCAAGTGTTCTCCATTGGGCAATCCTGGAAAGGCAGGCATTGGGAGGTGGGCAATCATAGTCCTTTCTCCCAGTGATGTTCTAGGTCTGACAATGTGAGTGAAATACATGGGTTGGTTATTGATTGCTAGATGCTGTTTTTCTCAAAGGCACCATGAACAGCAAAGAAAAATCTTCCTAAAATGCAGTAGGTTGTCAGTATCCCTTTCCATCACACAGAGAACTTTTATAAGCTTTTGTTCTAACAAGAGACAGAGAAGATACCTTTTGTTCTCTAAGACTGACTACCTACATCTATGAAGGTGTCTCTTTCTTCAACCTGAGGGAAGGCAAATACTGTCCAAATAAGACAGACAATGAAAGAGGGGGAAAATATTTCATCTAAAAATAAACTGAAAAAAAAATAAATAAACCATACTCCTTTCAAAAGCAGCTCTCTCCTCACCCAGTTCTATGCAAGCATCTCTTTTTTCTTTTCCTATTTTCCTTAGTAAACTTACCTTGAGCTGATTTAAAAAAAATCAGTAGAAATCTCCATTCTTAACATCCTACTTTAAATACAAATGACCATTGAAATAACTCCTGCCTTTAAGTATTTAAGAGATTATATATATATATATGGTATATATATATATATATTATATATGGTATATATATTATATATATATTATAGGTTATATATATAATATATATGGTCATAAATTAAGCTCCTATGTTATATTAAATAAATTGGTCTTCACTTAAACCTCATGCATTTTATTTTTTAGTAATTTTACAACATACCAGCAACAACTTCCTAGGAGAGGCTTTGGTCTGTGCCAAACCCTTGAGAACCAAGAAGTGTTCCAACTCTTAAGTCCTTCCCACTGAGGGTTCATTGAACATTCATACCTGATTTCCATTTTTGCTTTATCTGTTTCTAATTTTAATTTAGAACAAGTACATAAAATTTTTAATTAGTATTTAAATCTGTTTTAAGTATTTCCTATATTTATTATCAAACAGTAATTAAAGCCTCGGTTGAAAACTTGATTGTGTCAGTTTAAAATCTTCAAACCTCAGCTGTCCATTTGTAAATCAAATGAGGTTTATTCATTCAGAAAGCAGATGATGCAGATATGAAGATGAGTGACATAATTTCTGTCCTCAAGATCACAGTTTAATGGAGAAGAAAATTATGATAAAGTCTCAGAAATTTATATAGATTAAATGTAATAAAATTTAAGAAACACTTTACTTCAAACTATCAATTTTGATTCAAAAAGTGTTTGACTTCTACTGTATGAAACATATATCACACCTATAGATATCTTAAACCCTTTGTTATAATCTATGAATCTTTGTTACTAGTTAAAAGTTAAGCAAAGTATAAATACATATCCTGCTCCCCCTTTGTGTCCCTGTTTTTGGCATTTACCCAGAAAAAATTCTCCATAAATTCCAAGGTCACCTACAATTCTAGTTGGTGATGTGATTTTGAAGTGCTAAAGGCATTAAATCACCACCCACTCTCAGCTTTCAGAGCTGCTGATACCCTGGTACTCAAACATCTGTTAGCAACTTAACCTACCAGAAACTACAACACAAGGTAAGTTGAGTCCCTCCATCAAATCTTTCTAAAAAATCATTTACATGAGCCCCAAAACACTATTTTCTTCTAGGCAGGTGTTTTGTTGGTTTGTATTTGTTCTTTATTTTATTAAGATAACATTGGTTTGCAGCTGTGTATATGTACATCATTCAAAAAATATTATCCCACTTTCTCAGGTGTTAGGTACCATATACTCACCATCAATGAGTTGATAGGTCTCCACCAGTGTCTACTATGCCTCTTCCCTTTCTGACAGTCTTAGTTTTATTGTGAAATTTCTATGTTTTGTTTTTGGCTTGATGTTATTTGACTTCTTGTTTTGTTTCTCTATACTCCACATATGAGCTAAACCATACAGTATTTATCTTTCTACTTCTGACATATTTCTCTCAATATATTCTCCTCCAGTTCCACCTCTGTTGTCTGAAATGACAGAGCTCATCATTATTGTTTTATAGCTGAGCAGTATCCCATCTTGTGTTATAACAGATCTTCTTAATCCATTTGTCTCTCTTCAGCACTTAGGTTGCTTCCAGAACTTGGCTTTGTAAATAGAGTTAAAGTGAACACAGGAGCGAATATACTTCTTACAATTTTCAAAAACACTCTTCTCATTCGGCTAAAGTCTTCAGGAATTTAGCAAAGCAGCTTATTCTACTATTTATATATTATTACTTATTTCTGGTCTAATACAGAGAGAAATATATACATGGCTTATACAAACAGTTCAAAAACCAATCAATCAAAAACTGAAATAAAAGATAACATGATCTCCCACTACATGCTTCCCAGCTCTCTTGTTAAGAGAACTTTATCCAGGATCTGCTCCGGGCCTCCTATGAGGATAGGAATTCCTGAAGTCAAAGGCACAAAACCCAAGTGCTCACTTTTCTGGGCATCCAGGATTCCAAAAACCCCTGTCCCATTGTCTATGAGTTTGCTTTCAAAGCCCAATTTTACTCTATTGCAGGTGAAAGAACTAAAAGGCTATGTCATTTGCTCTAAACTCCAAAGGCATCTAAAACACAGATTTTTAAGGGAGGTATGAGCAAACCTGGAAAGAATGTGCTACAAATCTTTGTAGTGACAGACCTATGAATTGGACCAAAGTGAGGTATGCCCATTGGGGATGACAGAGGCCATGAGTTTTTGCCTTAAACTGAATTTTTTCTTCATCATTGTATACAGAAATCCCAAATTCAAGTCTGTGTTTTAGTTCATAGAGAAGATAATTTTTCAAGTTTGGAATTCATTTTTATTATTAAGAATCTGCTATCTTTACACTATTGAGAAATGAAAAGGCATGCAATGCACTATTGGTGCATGCAAAACCATGGATGAGTCTCTAAATAATTACAAAGGGTGAAAAAGTCATATTAAAAATAAAATGAGTATACATCATATCATCACATTTATTGAAAATCCTAGTTGCAATAGATTTTCATTTTTCTACAGTAAACTCCTGAGAGGAATAGCATATTATATTGTATGTGTTTGCCTTCATTATTTGAGAAACTGCAATATTGCTTCCCAGAGTTGTATCATTTTTACACCCCTATTAGCAGTATGAGTTCATAATGCCATTCTACATCCTTAAGAATATTTGGAATGGCCAGTCAACCTCCTTGCAATTTTCAATCTGAGTTTCTCTAATGTTGAGTTGTTGAGAAAAAATGGTGAATCACTTTACATTTATTGATATTGCTGTTATGATAAACAGTAGGATTTATATTACTAAGCATTCTGTATCCACAGGGGAAAAAATGTGAATTTCATTGTTATATAGAATGTTCTATAGTGTCCACTAAGTCAGCTTGACTGATGTTCAAATCTACTTTTGCTACTTGTGTTACCAAATATTGGTAACAGGAAATGAAATGAAATTTATAATTATATACTTACTTTGCCCTGCAATCTTATTTGGTTTTGCTTCATATATTGTAAGTCATGTGTTTTTTTCCATATTAATTTTTTCTCTTAAACTTTTTAAGGGTTGTATTTTATAGGACATTTTTCTATCCTTTACAGTAAGTTACTTTTGAAATTTTTTTGTTTATTTGTTTGTTTGTTGTTTGTTTCTATTGATAGCAGATAGCACATCTTGTGCCCTGTTTTCAAAAATCCAAATTCACAACCTGTTTCTCTAAATTGGGACATTTAGAACTTTACATTTAGTGTACTGATGATATGGTCAGGTTTTTATTTTCCTGTTTTCTGCTTGTACCAGATAATATTTAGTAACGTTTTCTCTCTGTTTTTGTATTAATCTGATATTTTTATTATTGTATCTTTTCTCCTCTGTTGATTCACAAGCTAGCATTTGTTTGTGAGTCAGTATCCATTTTCAACTTTATAGCTACATCAATTGATCACAGTCTAATGACATTAAAGACTTCACATATACTATAAATTCTTAAAATTTTATGCTTCCATGCCTGTTATATTTCTGATGACTATTGCTCAAATGCTGTCCATGGTGTATGAAAATTTTTAGAGATAAATGAAGGCTCTGGATGTTAAAATTCTTCCAGAGAGAATTTAGGCTATGGGGATAACTCCTTAATCCAATGTGAAATTGAGCTGATTAAAAGTTGGCTTGAATGTAGGTTCTGTTCTATTTCTGATTTGCTCTTACTTTTAGAATGTAGAAAGAATGTAGAATTTGTGTTGAAAACTTATCAGACCTATATTCCTCAATGAACTCTAAACTCTTAATTCTTACACACACACACACACACACACACACACGGGGGATGGGGAGGCTGTCAGGGAAAGCAAGAGAGAAAGAAAAAGAAAGACTCTGCTAATTTATTTGCCCCTTAATTTAAGAATTCACAACTTTCTCGGGAGTGAACCTTACTGTGAAAGACGTTTTTCCTTCTTTCTCGAATCAAACCATCTAGTCCACTCTGTCTTAATATTCTCCAGTCTTCGCACTTGAGATTTGTTGTTTCTTGTTTCATGTACTTTTTGCCTTATCTGGACTTTTTCTAGATGTTCTAACTGCACTTAGCAGGAGAAAAGCTGTAATGAAAGTTAAACCTATCATGAACAAAAGCTGGACATTCTTTTTGTTCTTACGTTTCAAAATGGATCAATTCCTTATATTGAACACTCAGTGGCCATTGCAGCATGGAAATTCACAGCACTCCACTTTCCTCAGACACTTTCTATAACAAAATCTTCTATGCTTTTCTATGTTTATGTCTTCAAATTTCCTATTACTCAATGACATCCAGAGCAGGTTTAAACAGTTTCTCTATCTTTTCTGTAGTTTCAATCTCCCTCTCATCTCAGAGACCATTGGTTGCACCTTCGTGAGTTAGTGAAGGCTCAGATTTCATTGAGATTTGTTCATGGGAATGTGTAGGGATACAACTTTTCTTTTCTAGAGGTCTAATTACTGGGAGATATCAGAGAATAGTTCTTTTTTTCTCCCTGTCAGTTTTGTATCTATATGTGTAAGTTTGTGTTCTATGTGTTATATGCCAATGTTCCATATAAAATGTTATATTCACAAATCTTAAAATATTTTGTTTACAAAGATTAAGAAAAATTAAATGGCTTGTAGTTTTGAACTTGTATTTGTCATTTATTGATTCCTGAGCTCCCAGGTAGTATAGAATAAGTTGGTAAGTCATCGCCTAACTTTGCTGTGAAGGAGGGCCTGGTTATAGTATACCCGTGCTACACACATAAATGGCAACTGTTCCAGACAATTCAAGATATATGCTGATATGCTTATTAGGAGTTCTGTATATTTAAAGACCTTTTTTGAGAATGCTGAGATTCCCCAGACAACATTCTTTAATTTTTTGTCTATATTTCAAGGATAGAGTTAATAAAAGCAGACCAAAGCTCTCTATAATGACAATCAGTATATAAAATAATCTGTCTCTTAATTGTGCTCATAACCTCAATCTGTATCATGTTGCAAACATCTCTGTTCAAAGAACACCTGTTCAACTTTCTTCAGTAAGTACATCTTTGAATTTCTATTAAACTGTGTAAAGTGAGAGAAAATATATATCTGATTTCTCAAATAGCTTTCACTTCAGTCTTCTAGATCTTAGTACATGGCCCATTCATCCCTAATCCCACAGAACAGGTTCTCACTTTCTGTGGCTTTTGATCATTCTCCAGGGTAACCAAAGTGATTTCCTTATTGTCATCATGGAACTTGGTTTAATTTGGACACAAGATCAGTTAAAACTTCTCTGCTGACATATTCCTGATTTCAAGCTTATATT
The DNA here is from genome assembly GCA_004024945.1 of Uropsilus gracilis. Classification (NCBI taxonomy): domain Eukaryota; kingdom Metazoa; phylum Chordata; class Mammalia; order Eulipotyphla; family Talpidae; genus Uropsilus; species Uropsilus gracilis. Next base: position 82,702 of record PVHY01001071.1, on the reverse strand, counting down.
CCTGTTATCTCTACCCTTATATTTTTAGCACCATTAGTTTAATTTTGTTTAAAAAAAAAAGTCCTCCTCCTACCAGGTGTATTGTGCTTTCAAGAGAGAGGAATATTTGATATACAGTCAATTTTAGACCTTATTTTGAAAATGTTCTTTTGGTTTTTGCTGTTGAGCCCATTTTTTGATAGTTGGATGTGAATCTGAGAGAGAACTAATAGAATCTAAGAAAAAAGGTAGAATTTTTGGTCAAAATATTCACAATACTCTAATCATGAGCCACTTCCTTTGGCTCCATATACTCCCCTTAGACTGAGTTGTTTCTCAAGTGCTGACCTGACTTTATTCTAGCAGTCCTTTGCTGAGTGTACCCCCATAGATCTTCCAAAGTTGCAAGACTGTAGAATAGATAGATCTTAGACTAGTACAAAGCCCTGTTTTTTTAAAGAGTTCTGTTATATACACAATCAGTTGACTTTCCCACAGGAGATAACTAATTGATCAAGTATTTAAGGTTCTCTGCTTGGAAATGATTGTATTGGTCTTTACTATTTTCAGTGTTACTTTATATATTTGCAAATGAACAAATTACCATATAGCTGAGAATTAATTGGTGACAACTGTGTCTTCTTATTACCCTCTGAGTTGGAATCCTCAGGGACAATGCAGTCTTCCTTCCACAGGTGAGACGACTGATGTACTAAGTGGTTTAATGATTCAGAGAACTGTACCCTTATGGGGGATTAATGAAGTATCCTGGGGGATTTCTTGTTTTATCAAGCCAAATTGAGAGTCAATGGAGTAATTTGGGGGAATTTCTACATTAAACTAGGAAATCAATTGCCTATGGTATATTAGTTAGCATCTTGAGTAAAATATAATCCTTATGTTCAAACGAGTTATCAAGTCAATTTTGAACTCACTCCAAATGATCTGACCTCTAAGCTACTGCAGTCAGTACTGTAATAGCCCGATTCTCACTGTTTTCACCATAATGCAAAGGCCCATTTTTAAAATTACCCAGCCCTAGTGGAAATGGACAAATGCTTAAAAACTATGCTATTCATTACAATGCATGTAATTTTGCTGCAATCACTAAGTCAGTAAATTTTACACTATGTGGCATTCATTTATTTTGTTAAAATCACCTAATTTAATACACTGTTGGGTATTAATTTGTCATTTAATACATTGTTGGGTTTTAAATCTAGAAAGAATTTAATAATGCATCCCTCATTGATGTTTCACTGATATTTTTATAATTATTTTACTATAGCATCTATTTTTTATTATTTTCCTACATAGTGGATTTGTTATACCTATTTAATCAGTTATTTTCTATATATCTACACAGCAAAAGTATTTGAAAAGCAATGCTACTTCTAATTAAAATACTGTTTTAGCACCAAACAGAGATTCTACATATATACATATATTTATAAGAATAAGTGGAGAATGAACTTGTTTTGAAGTTGGATTGATAAATAAATGTGATATGTTGGGGGGATGTAAGTGACCCAGAGGTTATTTCCTTTACTCTAGCTACCTTGGCAGAGAATGAGGAAGCTTCTCTATCTTTGTAAAAGCAAAATCACTAGCTTAAAGTAAAGAACATTCCACAATGAGAAGTCAATTCCTTGAGTGCACTCCACAAAGTCAAGTTCTCATGGCTAAGGGGTTGGTAGATTCCAAGTCAGTATGATGCAAGAGTTTAGTGGCCTTTAGTTCCACATAGACAAAGGATTTTCACTTGGCTTTCTACCTCCAAGGCTTTCAGAATGAATGCCTGAATACACTTCTTTGTGTCTCAGCTGCACAGAGCCATTATCTTCCTCTGGAACAGTTTGAGGCTGATTGGACAGAAAGCAGAAATACTCCAGAGGGAGTGGCAAGTGCCCTTCTAAATTGCTTTTTGCTACACTGAAAGTTTTGAGATGTTTGTTCATATAAAGCATTTGCAGGAAAAAAAATACATTTCAGGTTAGGAAGTAGACATCAATCAATCAATAAATGCATGTGAATTAATTATTTTATTATCATGTGCCCATTGTCAAGCTAGACTCTCGGTGGGACAGTGTCATTTAAGAGACATGATGGACAAAGGGAAATATAATTTCACAAGGCAATAAACATGCTAAATGGGTAGTAGATGTTCAATGAAAGAAGAGGCAGTTTGAAAGATAGAGCACAGTAAAGGACTTCAGTCATTCTTTCCATTAGATAAAAAATTCTAGTGCTTTCAGTAAACCACTAAGCTCAATCTAAGTGAAATCACATACACACAAACACACACATCCCTATTCCAATTATTGATTCCACTCTACTCTGTTGCAGTTTATTTGGGCAATGGATTCTACTTTTAGGCGCCACAGCTAAAAGACAACACGACAGTATGTCTTTATTCTTAGCAAATGAAAACAGGCTAGAGTAGAAATCCTTCATCGGGGAAACAGAACAGTTCTTTAATAAGAGACCTCACATAAAAGGACATAACTATATTGCATATATTTAAAATGTACAAAGTTCAGTAGATATGAAAAAGATATGCAGTGAAAAGCTTTTCTCTCCAGTCAACTGTCCCCAAGAATACTTTTCTACTAATTTAACTGAATGATTACATATTATACATGCTTTTCTAACTCTAAATTTTTGTTAACATTTAATATATCTTGGACAATTTTCCATGATCAGCCCATAAAAATTGGTTTTATTTTCAATGCACAATTTGGCGTTGTATTGGTGTGCTATAACTAAATTATCAATGTGTACTAACAGAAGATTTTTAGGGAAGTTAAAATGTTGCAATGTGCAGGTATCTTTTTCCATGGCAATGTTGATTAAATATTAACTAATTAATTAGGTTTTAATATAATCATGACCATTAAAATTACTGTATTAGAGGTAGCATAATTTTGAAATTCTGATGTGTATTTCCAAATTGCTCCTACCATCATCATTTGCTTTTATGTACTGACATGTAGAAAGTATAAAATGACCCATTACCTTCATTTTGACTCAACATGCCAAAAGTTTTTCTTTTCCAACATGAAAAATTGCAGGTTGTTGTAATTTTAATTTATATGTCCCTAAATATGAGTTACACAGATCACATTTTCCTATGTTTAAGGCATATTTGTATCTCTTCTCTGTAGACTCTCATTTATTTTTGCAGGATTGGATGAACAAGAAGTAAATGAATAAAGGGTCAAAGCGATACAGGTATTGGAAAAAGCACAAATAATGACACATTTTGCATGATGTAAAAACTGCAAGAGGTATACATTTTAAAAGCATGAAGAAACAGGAATAGTGGTGTAAAGTGATATTAAAGAAGAGAGTATTAAAACATGAAGGGTGTTGCTATCAAGAACTTGAACCTAAGATTTATGGGAATTTTAATTATAACTATCTGGTGCAAGGTAACCATTCCTTGTTGCCAAATGTAGGGGCAAATAACAGGCATCAGCCCCACCAATCTGCCTAGGATCTTTATTGATTCTAGCAGTTAGACACATCAGGAAGAGTAGGGTCAGGGAAAAGGGTGCTGGAAGGCAGACTTGCCTCTTATCCACCCAGGAATCTTCACACTTTTTTTTTTGTTCCTTCTCACCCCATGCTCTCTCTCATGCTTGTTCTCCACCTCCCCGATATTCCCTCTTCCCTAAGTCGAGATGTACACATTTACACAGGCACACAGTCACTAGCCTGCACAATCATAGGGACGGTGCAACACTACAGGTGCTGATCATATAGGCCAGCAGAGGAAAAGGTCTGACAAGCTTACCCTACACTTGGGAAACATTTACAGTGACATCACTTCATGCTAAAGTCTACAGGATTTATGTAGGAAACACAGGCCTTGAGCAAGTAGTAACCCATTAGTAGTGAGAAGTGTTTCAGTGGGCTATGAATGCCAGTGTTGATAGGCTTATTTGTTCTAATGAAATAGAAAATAGAAAAGAATAAGTGATGATAATAGAGGGGGAATGGTAGAGAGAAAAGAAAATTGAGAAAAGATCAAAATGCAATTCAGAGTACATATTTTGATGCCAGATATCATATATTTATATATATAGGGTTAGTGTGTGTTTATGTGGGCTGTATTTCTAGAAGGCAACAGGGAAATGTAAAATATATTTTCTGCTGGGACATGGTCAGAAGACTTGAAAAACCACTGCCTTAAGCTAGGTAGGGGTACCACTGAAGGATTTTAGCAAAAGAATGGCATGATCAGATTGAATTCTAGATGATATGTTCACAGGCCAACAGGGCAGGGAAACTCCTCCTCAACAAATTGTAAATAGGCATGGTTCTGTGAACTGCACTTGAATATATTTAAAGCAAAAACTCTTCTATTGTGCATGCAAATGAATGTGCATCTTAGAATAGCAAGTCTCTGTCAACATCTTTCTTTATTCATTCCATTTATTCATTCACTTAAATATATCTAGTACCAGCATTACATCGGGAACACTTTTAGCTGGTGAAAATACAATACAGTGAGTGAAGCAAAGCTCCTGTATTTAGGCTTATACTCCAACCAGAAGAACTCCAGAGGCACAACTTCTGTACAGATTCCAAAGAATGAAAATCAGTAAATCTCATTTCTAACAACAACGCCACTTAACAGTCCCATCATGCACTGGGAGCTGTGTCCATGAAAATGGGCACTATGTTGTGATGCTTTTGGTTGACTGTGGGCTGAGAAGGTGCCTTCTTGAGGTTTCCAGCCACAGTGTAAAGGGTTTGATTGTCCTGAGCCCTCTTTGCACATCATGCTGAAGCTCAGCTGGTGAGGCATTGAGACTCAATGGAAAGAGATGCCTGGTAAGTCCCCAGCTAAGTAAGTCACCATGTTCCAAATGGAGCTACTCTTCACTGCAACTGTGGGAGACCAAGAGTCAGAAGGACCCAGCAGAGCCCTTTTTGAAATGCTGATATACCCATACTATTAAAATCTGTCAAATCATTATCCTTGTTTTGAGTCACTAAGTTTTGGAGTAAGTTTAGGCAGCCATAGAGAAAGGAACAATAGTCAACACAAACATATACACTTGATCAAATTGTTACAGGGCAGGGTCAAGGGCACCCAGAGACCCCCAAATAGCCTTCCTCTAAATAAACAAAACATCTGCTGCAGTTAAGATGAATCAAACTTAGTGTGTAAGACCATTAATAGAAAGAAACTTTAATACATTCAGTGTTCAATAAAGGGAAAATAAAGGAAAGACAAAGAATACAGTCCCCAAATTAAGCAACCAAGTGTACCTATCACCCCTCTTAGGTAAATGCCTAGACAAACAGTGTTGGTGCAAAGCAGGGCCACTGAAGTCCAAAGATGTTTCACAAGTCTAAGACATCTTCTGGTGGGGACCCACAGAGAAGGGACAAAAGAAGTAACATCAAAGTTGAGATAAAGGCTGCCCACAGGTCTCTCACCCACATCTGTTTTAGGCATCAACTTCCCTGTCCCCCAAGTTCTTGGTACCAGTCCAAGACCAAGAAGCAAGAGCAGTGACTTCACACATCTCTCTGCTCCTGATGTTTCCTCCAGGTCTCCTTCTTGGTCCTATTCCAGTCTCCTCACTACCTTCTCCTCCTCCCTCTTTAGCTCCACCCTTCCTTGTAGCTCCACACTTTCTCCTTTAGCTCCACCCTTCCCTCTTTACTTCCACCTGTCCCCCTTTAGCTCCATTCTTCCCTCTTCTACCCTCCCCTCTTTAGCTCCACCCTTCCCTCTTTAGCTCCACCCTTCCCTCTTTAGCTCTACCCTCCCTCCTTTAGCTTCACCCTTTCCTCTTTAGCTCCACCCTTCCCTCTTTAGCTCCACTCTTCCCTCTTTAGCTCCACCCTTTCTCTTTTAGCTCCACCCTTCCTTGGTTGGAGCAGGAACCTGGAACCTCCCCTTTCCCTGGGGACCACCTGATTACAACATCAGAGAAAACACTAAGAGACAATCATGTTTAAGAAGATGGGACATAGGAGATGTGGGGGAGAGAAGCAGCATATTATATTGTTAGAAGAGCCTGCATTTGTGGGCTTGGGTATGTACAACAGTTTAGGAGTAACAACCTACACCAACATAGCAGCAAAGTGTAGATTTAATGAAGCAAAAGAAACTCCTGATGGCAGGAGGGGGTCCAAGGGAGAAAACCCATCCCATCTCCATGTTGCCCGTGACTCTGTACTGTGAGACTTGACTTCCTATTTCCAGGTTCCACACAGTTAGCTAGGTACCAGTAGTCAGAAGATCCCATTGGTGGTTGTTTTTGTCTGTTCCCCCAATTGCCCTTTCATAAGCAGAAAATCGGGATACAAGGATGATACCTGGCTGAGGCAATCAGGAAATGAGGACACTAGGCTGGCAAGAAGCAGGTGTGTTAGTACCAGTACTGACTCGGCAGATTCAGATCCAAAGACTGAGTGTCCCTACTGGGAAGCTAAGAGTTTTTAGACACTTTTCATGCTTTGGTGTTCCAGATAGGCCATCACTGATGATAATACATGGCCTGACAACATGAAGACAGAATGAGGAAGATTCAAGGAGAAAGTGGTCTGCACACCAGTAAACTGAGTCAGTTTATCTAGACCACTAGGCTGTGTTTCTTAGGTCACTGTGTTTCTGCACACTTCAGTTTATGATGTTTCACCTGATTATCCAGCTTCACCATAACTGGATCTTGCCTTGGATAGTGGCAAGCTTTGCAAAACACCTGTTTTTCTGGTCACTGCTTTGTCTAAGATCATTGTTGCTTGTCTGGTTTATTCCCATTCCCAATCTTTTAGTTTCAATACAAGCTGGTCAGAGAAGGCCTAACTAATAAAATGATATTATTTGGGGGCAAGATAACAACACCCCCACCTTCCACACCACCTCTACTGCAAACCAATCTGCCATAAATAGATTCTGCCATCTGCCCTATGATGCCACAAACATATTCTTAATGCATAGAACTTTCAATGGAAAGGAACTTTACTACAATTGGTGAGCAACAGAGAGAAGAGACAGAATATAATTAAAAGTTTCCAATTAAACACCCCAAATTTCCCATTCCCTCAGAGTTAATTGCCCAACCAAACAGTGTTGGCCCAAAACAGGGCCTCTGAAGCCAGAAAGCCTTGGCACAATCTAAGGCACCTCCTGGTGGGGACCCATAAGAAATGGGTAGACAGGGCCAGGCCAGTGGAAAGAAGAACAAAATCTAAATAAAATAAAGGCTGCCAACATTAGCCTCCCCACAGTTACCTTACCCACATCTCTGCCCCATTGAAGTGGTACAAATTCAACATCGAGAAGCTTCTTTACAAGTAACTCTGTTCCATGTGCCTCCGCCAAGTTTTCTTCACCTCTCTGTCTTCCTTCTTTCTTCTCTTTGCTGCTCAGCTCCACGTTTTTTTGGATGGGGCAGAGAATCTGGAACCTCCTCTTCCTATGACTAGCATAATGTTAGAATATCTTAGCAGAAGAAAGAGTATAAAGAGCAGCCCACAAAGATGTGGAACTGGAACATGACAGGGAAGAGAAAGCAAATAGCAAGACTGAAAGCTAGAATACTGTGTGTTATTCCAGAATCAGGGGCTCGTTCCTGATGCAAATAAATGTCAAAACTAGGTCTTCTGGGTCCAGAAGAGAAAGGACTTTGATGCAAAATCAGTACAGCAGGTGGTAAGAACCCCCAAATTCAAATCTACCTCCCTGAAAAGTTGACAGGATAATCTTACATCACATTTTTAAAACATGACTTGGGAGAAGGAGAGAATTGAGTTCCATCAGCTGGGAGGGGGTTGAGGGAACAGGAAAGCAAGTTTGGTAGAAGATTTCTGAGCAGAGTGGACAGGACCACATCGTTAGCCGCAGCCATTGGTAGTGTCTGTTGGAGTTTATAGGGTTAAAGGCTCAGTCTCTGGCCTTGTAGACAGAGATGGTAAGTTTTAAATAGAGTAGGGAAACTGAAGAGTTACCATGGGAACTGGGCCCTGAGTCCTTGGACAGAGAAGGGAACTGGCTGATTGTTATTGAAACCAGGCCATAAAGCCCACCTGTGACCATTAAAGTCTGATGCAATTTCTTAAAAAAAAAAACAAAGATTAATGAATGTCTGACACTCATGCAGATAATGAGCCAGCTCAGATCTGTGTCCTAAATCTAGGAAAACCCACAGGTTGAGTACAAAAAAATTGCTTCCAACTTCCCCTGCTGCACAAATACTCATCTCACCCTTTTCTCTTGCAGAGCAATCAATAAATTGCCTTTCTTACTTCCCATACTGTCTCTGGTGAATTATTTCACCCCCAAAACCAACACCCCTTTCAGGAGGTGGTGGTGGGCCCATCTTTCTCCATAGGTTGGTTAGTCATAGCTTCTGACATAAAGATGCCTTGGGGATAAGGACAGGGACCAGGTTGCTCAATTTTATCCTTATGAGCAAAATTGCTCAATTAGTCTTGACACTGTAGCATAGTGTTCATATACTATCTGATTTAGCATGCCAGTAGGAAAACAAAAAGTGGTGAGATATGTTAGCAGTTAAGTTAAGGAAGGCAGTATGACTTCTGGGGGAGGGATTAAACTTTAGGAGCTGGTTTTGGAAGATGGGAAAGAGCCAGATACCCAATGATCTTAGACAAAGTAGCGTGTAGAAAGTCAGAGATGTTTGGGAGAGCTTGGCACTGTCCAGGGCAAAATCCAGTTACATGGCAATTTGAGACGATGGCACATTGCAATAAACCAAAGAATGTGAAGGACTGTAAATCACCACAAAACGCATCAAAAAGATGTAGAGAAAGATTGTCCCCTACAGCCTTGAGAGACAGCAAGCTTCTATATGGACACCTTGATTTTAAACTTCTGGACTCCAGAAAAATAAGAGACTAAAGTTGTGTCATTTTAAGTCACTCAACTTGTGGTAGGCTGAGGTAAGGGGTCAGATCAGAGTCTTTCAAAAAACTCCTCTGTATACCACTGCTTCTGCATAACCCAGCAAATACGTGTTTACCAAACATTTGCCTTGTCATCTTCTTGGAAATAGTCTTCCTCAACCTTACTGACCAAACGCTAACCTTTAATAGTTTTGTGTTGTTCTTAAATTTGGTACTTAAGGCGATGCTCTGAACAATTTAAAAAATGACTGAGTTTTCATGAGTCTTGTCTATATTTATTGGACATATATACATTCATAAATTCTTGTATTTTTCCCTACTAATAGTTTATCTTAATTAAGGGGACATTCAACCAGAAAATTAGAAATATAGAAGGAAAGTTATTTTTCCTCATCTTCAGCACTTAAATCAATTGCACTACCTAACACATCTTCCTGGAAGACTTTTCTTTTAGACACCTATACAATTAACTCTCTTATATCTTTAAACTTTTGACAAAAGGTCTTGATGAAGCTTACACTGATCACACATTTTAAATTGTATTTAAATTGCAATATAGTTACTTATTCCCAATTCACATGAATCTATTTTTCATAATCCATTGATAACTTTGGCTTACTGTAATAGTCAAAAATAGTGTATACCAATTTTCAAAAGCTTCATATATAAATAGTAGATCCTATCTTAAGGGTACATAATAAGGACCATGCTTGTGGCCCACACAGAGTGCACAGACATCATATATTCACAGGCAACCTATATGCAGAGTTCAGTTACTAAAGCAAGCAATGCTTTATGCTGATGATAAGATTTTTAGCATGAGTAAAAAAAATCAAAAAGATTAATGGAATTTTAGGGCTTTGATGTGTTACTTAGTTTCTCTTGATGCATTTTCCTTATATTGCAAATGAAGAAGTAGAACCTAATAGTATCTACAAATTGTTCCACGCCTAACAATTTGTTATCAAACTCTTTATCTTTTAAAAACATTTTTGCTTATAGCAAAATTTGCACTTTTCCTAGTATTTTTTGATTAGTCAGCATTGTTTTAAGTGAGATCTTGATAGCAGAATGTACAAACTAAAAGCCCCCTTTTAAAAATCCTCACCAACTATGGAAATTTATTAGCAACACAATATTCTATTATTCCCAAATCAATTGTGAATCAACCAGGAAAAAGGCTGCTGCAAGACATGAAGCAATAAGGACTACAAAAATTCAACTGGAATAAACAAGGGATAATGTTTTAATGAAGGAAAGAAGATATTAAAGAATTGTTCTAATACTGAACAAAACAGTCATTATATTATATCAAATAATATGATGTTTGTCTAAACATATAAACTAGAGAAAACATATATCAATAAGATTTAAGAGTGGAAATTGGAGTTGTAATCTTAAAGAAAGAGAAAAAAAAATCTGTAAAACCTGTACTAGAGACAGGAATCACCACCGAGAAGCAATTTAAAAGAAAAGCATGTAGTTTGCTTAATCCAGATCCACTTTGTCCTTCAATTAATTGCATGCTCTTCAAAATGATAAAATAACTATCACAGAGTGCCCATATAATTGAGTGCTCTTGATTTATGTGGAACAAGAAGATTACATTCTTTGTTCTTTTACCCTCTTCTGAAATTGGTGTAATGCCTGGATAAAGATATTCACTTGACAGTTCTAAACATGTAAGCCCTCCATTAACCCAGAAAGCAAGCATGGAATGTAAAGGAGATTCTAAGAGGCTCACATCAGTAGTGCTCATGCTAAAAACTACTCCTATTGGACCACTTGTAAAGTGAGAGGTTTATTCAGTTCACAAACTGAAAGTTCTTCCTCCATTGTTGCTATATTCAGGGACAAAGCTAATTAACCATAAATTTGTAAAATTATTGGAGCTCAGAAAGAATCTCCAGAGATATGTGACTTAGTAGGATGGTGAATTTGTTTTAAGTGTGATGTTGGTTAAGGAATATTAACTTGCTTCACCCAACTTAATAAAATAAATTGACTATTCATCAGTTTAATATTCTTATTTTATCCTAAATGACATATCTCTATTTCCATGATATATGACTTCATTAGTTCTGTCATCTATTCAAGGCATAAATATAGGGTATGGACAGAAGAAGCATTTTAACTCAAAAACTGATGTTCAAGTTACTGGCTTTTTTAAAAATAATTATTTAAAGATTTGCACTTAATATCCATAGTTACCATTTAGACCTGCAAACTGCAAGAAATTATTGGCAATCATATCAGATACAAATATCCTATGTCTTTATACTTTTATGTAAATAAAACAGTTAATATAAGAACAATATATAGAATTTAGAAATCTAAACTATGAATCCACACTCTACATTAGTATTTTCAATGCTTGAGCAACATTTCCAGACACTAAAACAGTTCACACTACTGCCAATAAGGCACAAACTGAATAGTATTTCCTAAAGCTAAGAAATAGGCTCCATAGATAAGAAAAAGACTTTAAGGTATTAGCCTCCATTTGTCATTTAACCTATGGCAGTGTCCTAAGATTTATGACTAAGAAAACATAAAATGGCTGGGGGAGTTGAGAAAGAGAAATGAAATCCCCATGATGTTAAGAAAATTTCTACAAAATTTTAAAGTCAAGAGAAAGTTATAGCTTGCCATTTCAATGGCATGCTAATTTGTCTCTGCTTGACTAGTTAGAAAAACTCTTCAGTTAGACCTTAAACATGTAAAAATTGTATGTAAATTTTTGAATTTATGTTTGATAGAAAAACATTCCAAATGATTATTCTTTTATTGTCATATATCAAATAAACTATATAACTCAATAATCACATGAAATAATAAAGCCTAAATAATCCATGAATGATATAGTTAGAGAAATAAATCCAAATACTGAATCAAAGATCATTCCAGGTTATGAACAGAAAATTAAGAATAATTCAGAAAGACAATAACCATCAGAGTCATCAAGGGACAAAAGAATGGCATTTAGCAGGTCAGTAGAGAAAATATTTCAAGGAAAATTGAGTAATTAGACAGAAAGAACTGAAAATTGGTCTTTGCATTTAGAAGCATGGTATTCACTGGTAATATTTATAAGAGCTAAAGCTATGAAATTTTAATAAAGCTTGTTTTGGTAAAGGCAGAAGCAGAACCAAATAGGTGTGAATTCAGCAGGAAATAGTTTGAGAGGAAATGAAAACTGGAGAACCGTCATGAAAATGCATTTTACTTGAGTGTGGGAGTGGAATATGGTGTTGAGGTCAAGGAGTGGTTCTTAGGTAAGAAACAAACACTTCCTACATTGTCATGAAGACTGATGAACTAAAACAACTAAAATGCCCATATATTTATTTAAAATAGCCCTTACTGAAATGTAAGTTATCATTAGTAACATAAAAATTAATATCAACATAAAATTAACATGTTGTTAATGCAAATCTTTCTCATATTTTAAAGAGCTCTGTTAACATGGTATCTAATTTCTAAAATAAAAGTTGACTACTGTTTATTAAGTGAAAGCCCAAGGTATATTATAGTATCTCACTTTCCAACATATCTTTTGATTACCTTATCTTATTTTACTTTACAATATGCAAAATAGCATAATGGAAAATGATTGGTCATGAAAGAGAAAGAATTTGAATTTCAGAAACTTTTCTGTCAGTTACTCATAATTTGGTTTCAAGAACTCAATGTAGCTTCATCTCTTCCTATAAAATTGAACTTATGATATGTTCCCTATATAAGCTTGCTAAGGGGATTAAAGAAGATCTTGAATGTGGAAAAACTTTATAAACTGCATGACATTTCAAAAAAGGTTTGATAAAACTAGGACAAACTCCTTCTCAGAGAAATAGTCTTAGAAGATATGAGTCCAGACTTTTGTTAAAGACTGAATGCTGGTAGATGGATAAAGAAAGTGATTCAAATATAAAAAAAATCATGAAAGAAATTATTTGACATTTCAGAACAAAAAGTGTACTTTTTATGAGCACCAAAGGGAAAAGGGAAAAATAACATAGAAAGAAATGGAAATCAGACCAATTTTTAGTTTGGATATTTGAAAAAAACAGAAAAGGATACAGGAGATGAAATATAGTAATTGAGATATCATTCCTGAAAGATTAGTCAATAATAGATGGAAAAGGAGTAGAGGTTGATGGTGCATACATTAGACTAATATGGGTAAAAGTTACCAAGGGTTAAGAAAGAAAGCAATAAGCTCAAAGATTGTAGAGTAGATTATAGATATTTAGTCAACTATCTGCCATGAGAAAATACTACTTCTTTGATTTTGTAAATATGCATTCTTCCCTCAGATGTCTCACTTCCTATAGAGACTTCATCCAAAGGGAGAAAAGAATAGTGGAGATTTAAAATAGCTCTGATCATTTGAGTACTAGTAGACACAAGTAATCAAAAGAAAAATCAAAACGGTAAACAAAAAATAATTTAAATCATATAAAATGAAATAAGCAAGTAAGACTGCTCACATACAAACAAAATTGGGAATCCAGACATGTGGCACCCAGGAAAACACAGATTTACATTCAGAGAATAAGGGGGAGAAAGCAGATCCTAAAGAATTTCCATGAGTTTAAGTCACAAATGGTAGGAAATATATCATTAGTTCCATTTTGCAGGTAGAACTGACACCATAATTGAGTTTTGAAACCAAATTATGAGAAACTGAAAGAAAAGTTTCTGAAATGCAAGTTCATGCTCTCTCATGATCAATCATTTTTCCATTCTGCTACTTTGCATATCATAAGAAAACATTAGATAAGATAATCATAAGGTATATTGGAAAGTAAGATACTATAATGCACTTTGAACTTTCACTGAAACAGTAGTCTACTTCTACTTTATAAGTTAGATACAATATTAATGCAATATTTTAAAATAAGAGAAAGATTTTGTATTGATATGCTAATTTTATGTTGATATTTTTGTTACTAATAATACCTACATTTCAATGAGAACTATTTTTAACAAATCTATGGGCGTTTTAGTTGTTCTAGTTCATCAGTCTTCATGACAATATAGGAAGTGTTTGTTTCTTACCTAAGACCCACTCTTTGACTGCAACACCATATTCTACTCCCACACTCAAGTATAATTCATTTTCATGTCTGTCTCCAGTTTTCATGTTTCTCTCAACCTATAGGAAATGAGGATTCAAATAATGGCAGTTAGTAATTTCTGGAGTAAAATTTACTATCACCTTTAAAGGACTAGGAAACTTAGATCCGGCATTCATTCAAATAAAGGATATTTTTGTTGCCTGTGCCTTGTTTTATTGCTCAGGTCAATCACCAAGTAGATATTGTTCATGTTTTTTGATCGCTACACTTTCCTTCGTTTGACAACAATGAGAAACAGGCTGACATTTAAAAGCATTTTGAAATTAGATAACAAAACTATTTAATAATGTAAATTACCAGTATTGTACAAAGAGAAAAATGAGGGTTTTTACATTGTGGTGTTTGTTCCCTGTACAAAACATTGTGTAAGAAGAAGGCAGTGTTGGAATGCAAAGGAATCAACTAGACTACAGCCAACAGCTCCACTACAGGCTTACCATGTGGGTCAAATAACAAGATCTATATAAAGCAATGAGCTCAGTACTCCTTCTGTAACGAGCACCCAATAAGAAGTAGACTACGACTTTTATTCAAGATATATTATTTCCTTAAAACAGATTTCTATTTCCCCATTACTAAAAATAATGATAGTTTTGTGTGTAGACTTCACTAACATGCAGACTTTTTGAAACTGTTTTTTTTTTTTAATTTTCTTTATTATCACAAATAGGGTTTCTTGTGGTAACATTTCTAGAAGCTTCAAAATGGATGAAGCTTCTAGAAATTTGTGGTGCATATAAACAATAGAATACTACTCAGTGACCTAAATAATAAACTCATGCCATTTGTAGCAACATGGATGGAACCGGAAGGAGGATGCTGGCTGAAATAAGTCAAAAGGAAAAAGACAAATATCTTATGGTGTCATTTGTATGCTGAATACAGAGAAATCATAAAAAGGCAAGTCTCTCAAACTGATGGTAAGTCTGTGGTATATAGCAGTAGAAGGGGAGTGTGGGGTTAACAGAAGAATACTAGAGAATTTGGTGATGTATCTTAGATGCTATGGGAGTTGGGAAACTACTATGTGGGGAGAAACTAATTACTGTACACAAAAACACAACAATGTAAGAAAATAAATATAAAAAAAGAAAAAAATCAAAAGTAAAAGTTGCAATGATTGCATTTGTGCCACTAGTATATTCCAAACCATAGACATTGTTGTATAGGATATATAAGGTGAATTGATCCCATTAATAAACATTATTTGAAATTATGCATAGCTTGAATACAAAAGTGACATCTTCTTTAGAAGTGTCTTAACTATTCTGATAATTTTTACTAAGTATTTTCCAAGTATTTTGCTAAGTATGTGTCTCTTCTCATGCTTTAACAAAATAAAGAGTGATTTATAGTGTATCATAAAGATTTTTCTTCTGGAAGTAGTCCTAGGAAGAAATTCATAGCTCTACTGAACAAAAAAGAAATAAATTAATCTTTTATTTTTTAATTTAAAAATCTAAAAAATAAAAAATGAAAGTGTTCCTTTCTTTCCACATGCACCCCAGTGCTTTTCGTTGTCCATTTATTTGCTATGGACCATTCTTTTTGGTGTAAGATGGTATCTCAGTGTGGTTTTGATTTACATTTTCATAATTATTAGTGATGTTAAGCATTTTTTCATATGCTTATTGGCCATTTGTATTTCTTCTTTGGAGAAGAGTCTTTTTAGTCCTCCCTTTTTTTTTGATTGGGCTTTTTGCTTTATTTATGCTAAGTTGTGTGAGTTTTTTGTGGATCTTTCTTATTAGATCCTTATCACTTGTATAGAGGACAAACATTTTTCCCATTCAGTTGGGTTTTTGTTTGTTTGTTTGTTTGTTTTGGTTACTATCTCTTTTGTTGTGCCGAAACCTTTTAATTTGACGTAGTCTCAGCAGTTTATATTTTCTTTCTTTTTTTTTTAGCATCTGTAGATGTAGCCTGAAATGGGTTTCTGAAAGCATAGGTCTTGGCATGTTTTGGCCATATTGTCCTCTGTGTATTTTATGGTTTCGGGTCTTACATTTAAGTCTTTCAAGACAATGGTTCATGGATGACAGGGTTGTGGAAGAACATTGGGGTAGACAATGATGTAAAATACATATAAATAAATATATATACACATTTAAAAATAAATAAAGTACATCCAACTACACACTCAAAAAATAAATAAAAGTAGAAAGCAATGTAGTTTTTACTTACAAGCAGCAATTCAAAATACTATGGTTTCCTTCAGATCATTAAATCATTTTGCCTTTTACAAGGAAAATATCTTTTTGCATTACACAAAATAGGCATTCTGGCCTAGTGGTGCTGCCAGCCCATAGGTTTGGTTAGCAAAACCTACTGTTTTACTTGCTGCAGAGTAGCCTGAAAAGAGGGTTCCTAGAAAAGAAAGTAAAAATTCAATGAGAAGATTAAGAAAGGAGGTCAAAGAATAACAGATATAACAGAGTTTTCAAATTGGCTGGCAAATCAACGAAGAATATGCAAGAGAACCAGAGAACTCAGTGAAAATTTAAAGATGGGGGGAGATTATGAATTTGTTACCCCTTTGCATATAAATCTTCATACAAACAGAGAGGTGGTAGAGTTGAAAAATGTTAACTGGCCTGAGGTACCTAAGCATAAACGGTTAGTCATTGACTAACCTGTAAACTAGACAGACATGGGGAAACCAAAAGAGAATTGTGTTTTTAAAAAGCTGATGATAAACAAAAGGTCAAGAGGAAAAGTCAAAACTGACTAACAACCAAACTAAAACACACAGCTGGGGTTGGGGGGAGGGGTGGGTGGCAGAGGTCAGGGAGGGAGGAACATGAGGATTGCAATGAAGGTCCATGGGTGAGAAGGTTGTGGGAGAACCCTGGAGAATACAAAATGTGAAGTATATATGTATATGAAATTTTCCCCCAAAATCAAAAAGAAAAACCATGTAAAGCTAGCGTTTTCCAATGTATATACTGATAAAGTGTAATAAAACAACTTTTCCAAAATAAATGATCAAAGGTTGATACCACATGAAGATATATTTCACCATGTGAGCATAGGTAACTACTAAAACAAATAAAACCAGTCTTCAGTAGAACAAGTAGAGATACAGTGTAGCTATGATGTTTTGTCTGACATGTCCAACTATCTATCACTCAAACCACAATTCATGAATTATACAAAGAAAAAGGAAGGCAT
The DNA here is from genome assembly GCA_004024945.1 of Uropsilus gracilis. Classification (NCBI taxonomy): domain Eukaryota; kingdom Metazoa; phylum Chordata; class Mammalia; order Eulipotyphla; family Talpidae; genus Uropsilus; species Uropsilus gracilis. Next base: position 65,519 of record PVHY01001071.1, on the reverse strand, counting down.
AAGTAATAGGGGTATTAATAGTATGGGTTTCAAGTAAGTCAGATTTAGAGACGTTGAAGCAGGTATTATACACACAAATATATGCATGCATATATGTACATATCTATCATACTATATACACATATAGTAAAAAGAGTTGAAGGAATACATATTCTCAAAATTTTAGTATTAATTGATGCTATTAATATTTCAGTGTTTCAATAAAGGAATACACTTTGTCAAGTAATTAAATGAATAATTCAAATAATTAAAGGAAATATGTGAAAATTAAGGGTCTCAACAGAGGAAAAGTAACTTTAAAAAAAAAGCTATGGAAAATCTAGAGCTGAAAATATAATAGCTGAATTTAATATTTATCTGTCCAGCAGCATATAAATAAATTGTCAGAGCAAAGAATTTATGAACTTAAAACTATGAAATTTTGAAACCCCAAAAATAGGAAATATACAGTAGGAAAAATAAATGAATAGGTACTTGGAAGTTTGTGAGAAAATAACAGATTCCAATATCTGTGTAACAGGATTTCCAAGAAACAGAGAAACTACAAAGGAGCAGAAAAATATCTTAAGTGATAGCAGCCCAAAATTCTTAAATTGATGCAAGAAATATCAATTTGCACATCCAATAACCTCAGTGAAGATCTAATTACTATGCATATTAAAAAAAACAACTTTAGATATATGAGTCAAACAGCTGAAACCAAAATTAGAGAAGTCTTCAAGCATCATATCACATACATCATGAAGAGACAATTAGTGACTGATACATGGTATGAATCAGAGACGCAGAAAACATTAAAATTACATTTAATAATTAAAATACTAAAATATTTCAAAACATTCAAATAATTAAAGTTGTAAAATTATATTTAATAATTAAATCAAATTTTTCAGATTATTTAAATAATCAAAATATTAAAATTATTAAACCACCATATTCTAAGCATTGAGGGGGAAAATATCTGATCAATTAAAAACTCATTGTACAATAAAATTATCTTTTAAAAGTGATTATGAAGAAAAGGTATTTCTAATTAATCACTGGAATTGAAGAAATTGAAGGAATTCAAGGCTAACCCAATTTCCTTGCAAGAAATGTTATAGGAAATCTACCAGGTTGAAGAGAATGCTATCAAAATGTAACTCAAATATTTGGATAGTTCCTATTATTCTTTTAACTTCTTAAACAATTTTATTGATTAAGTCAAAAATTATAGCACTCTTGTTCAATTTATAACATATTCATCTATATAGAACTAGAATGGTATATATAGAGAGAGACTTGCTCTTACCTAAATTCAGTGAGTACAAACTTGAACTGGTATTGACAAACACTAAAATATCTGATGTTGCAAAAGCACAGGTAAGTAGTGATAGTTTTGACTATATAGAATTATTGAAGCTCAACTCACTGTATACCTTTTTTAAAGTATATTTTACTATATCACATAAATTATCTCAATCAAACTGACTTTAAAAAGATAAAATAAGCTTTTCTGGACATTTTATATGAATCAGGAAGTCTTATTAAATAGAAAAAAAAAATCATAGGAACAGTCCAAAATTGCAAAGGATCTGGGGAAATTTGGAAAACTGTGATTTAAACAAATTAAGAGTTGAAAAAAATAAATTAAATCAAACTGTTTTAAAATATTAAAATTACCCCCCCCCCCCGCAAACTGAACTGAATACCAAAAAGTCAGTTGAAAAATGAGTTTTATTAAAAATTAATGGATGAAATTTGAGAATTCAGTCTAGGACGATGAAATATATCTTCATTTTCCATTCAAACTATTCTGAACATTCTTATTAAACACTCAAGTTACAGCATACAGGATGCCAATGAATTGTCAAAAGAATGAAAGCATTAGTGCTTTGACCTCTGCAATGAACTAAAGATTCTAATCTGACACTACAGTTTTCACAAGTCTGCATTTAGCAACAGAACAAATTAAATAATTTAGCAAATGCAGTGCTTTCTAAAGTCCAATGTCCCAAATACAACACCTATGGCCTTGTTATAAGGAATCACCAAATGCTGGAAATGTCAAGCTCTTCCCCTAAGTGCACCTTGCCTCAATCTTGTAGGTATTCACAGCACAGGGTGGTTTGTTTTTTTTTTTTTCCAGAGATATTTTATTGTTTTTCTACTTTTCATCAAGGTTGGGTTGCCATGGCAATAAAGTAGGCTATCTTGCTGGATTTCACCTTTGCTGTCTTGCTTCATATGCTTCTCTCTCCTCAGAGCAAACATGGTAGATGCCGCACACATACAGATGTCTGATTTCGTATTTCCTTTTTGAGTGTGCTTGGCAGTTACTCTCTGGAGACAACTGAAGCAGCCCTTCACAAACTGGCATTCATCCTTCTCTCTAATGACTACCATCATATGTCTCACTTGCTTTGTGATCTCTCTTTTAAGAAGGACACAGCTTCCCTTGAAAGATTTCTTTTTCCCATTGAAAACGAAGGGCGTTTAACATTTCAATTAACTTAGTTGTCAGAACAACTTTAAATGCATGTCCTACTTAAAATTACCCATCATTGGGGTATAAAAAGGAAAAGATATCAAAAGAGCATAATAAACTTATCACAGGTATACTGATATATCTAGTGAATACACCCTTTAACTTTGTTTATATGTTGCTATTACAAATTCTTCCCAACTGTATAAATATAAAATATGGCACCTGACAATAGAGACATTAGTCTTTGAAATGTATTTGGTGTTTTACAAAAAATAAATATTTTGCTTTCTGTGTCTTCTATCGACTCACAACTTTCCAAGTTTAATTCTGCTACATTTCTTTTTTTTTTTTTTTTTTTTGATTGGTAGTCGTGGTGGTCAACCGCATTACTTTGGTTTAGAATTTTATTTTGTAATCCCATTACTTACAGTTCAAAACATGATTTAATATATACTCATAACAGAGATTTCTATTCATTTAAGCAAAATTTACAAGGTAAAGCTTGATGATACTTTTTAAAGATCCTGTAATACTATTTTCTGATTATATATAATAGTTCAGCTATAGTCAGTATGATCTAGAGGACTTCTGCCACATCATAATTCTGCATTTCATTTTTATGTGCTTTTTTGTCTTTAATATTGATGACTTATTTTTATCTAGATGACCATTTTCCCCTATCCAATTGCATAGAATACCCATTCATAGTTTTTTTTTTTTATTTTTTATTTATATATAAATTTCACAACACTGCAATCCCAGGGATTTACCCAACCCCCCCTCCCCTCCATCCCCCCCCCTTTCCCTCCTGCTCAAAGTTGTGTGCTTCATATTGGTGTTTAGCTTGTTTAGACTTTTCCTCAGGCTTTTGTTTATTTTTTCACTATATCCCATATATTAGTAAAACCATTTGGTTTCTGTCTTTTTCTTTTTGACTTGTTTCTACTAATATGATTTCTTCTAAGTACATCCATGTTGTGATAAAATTGTCGAATTTGTTGTTTTTAATTGATGAGTAATGGAACAATAGTATGTCTTATGGGACTGTGTGTATTTATTTCCCCATTTCTGCCATGATTTTCTTATCCCCCTTTTTATAGTTCCTTTGTAGAATCCCTCAGGTCACTGATGGGTTTGAAGCATGTTTCCACTAGGATAAACATTCTCAATTTCAGGAAAAATCCTATGATCCAGAGCCACAATACTACCATCTCCCTGGTCCCATTGATTGATTCAGAGACAGCCATATTTCCCTTTCGGAATAGGAGGTTTTATAAAGGAGAAATATCAGTCTACACAGAGCATGTAGACATGAAGCAGCTGGCATCCTTCTTGTTTACATTATAAAGTGCTTCTTGATAGTGCAATGTCAATGTTAATTTGAACCAAACAGGAAGGAAAATAAGAAGACATTTCATGTATATATAAAACCAGCTTCACACAGACATACACCTTCAGTTATATGCTCTAACAAAACCTATTTTTTAAAGTTCAACTCAAACATAAAGATACAGGGACCTTAACTCCACCTAACCCCTCCACACACACCTTTACTTTCTAAACATTAACACTACTATTTTCTTTGCCACACTTTATCACCTGACACAATCATTGTTCTTTTCCAATAGACCACTAAACACATTGAGATACAGACTGCTTCTTGCTTGTCTTTGCATCCACAGTGGTGGGTACATAGTAAGTACTCATAAAATATTTGTTGAATGGATAAGTCTATCAACTGGTACAGAAGTGAAACTTCAGTGTCAAAGCAAAATATTTTATTGTAAAATCTTAACCAGCAAAATAATGTTAACCTTGAAGGGAATAACTTTACAGATATCAAAGGTACAAAATCAAAACAAGATAAATGAAGAATAAGCAAATATTGGAACATTGTTTATCTTTTAGGGATCATTGCTTTTAATCTATTGTAATTTAGTTCTGAATATGGATAGGAGGCAACTCCAGAGTATGGAATCCCCTGCCATCAGTTGGAATTTCTTCATGTAATTCTGTTTCTATGTATATTAAGGTGAAAGCCTTTAATTTGGTCTGCATGGGCACTAGCACAGACCAGGATGCTTGAATAGAAAGAAATTTATATCACAGTTTTGGAGACTGGAAGTGCAATGTCAAGGTAACAATGGATTGGTTTCTTGTGAGAAACCATTTGATTTTCTCATATGCAAACATTTGCCTTTTCACTGTAATCTCACATGACATATCTTTAGACAGACAATCCTGCTATCTAATAAGGACAGCAGATATCTTGCATCAGTGCTTTGGAATTATGACAATTTAATTTCACTTTTCTCTCCCAAGGCACTATATAGTGTAAAATTAGGGTTTCAACATGTATATGGGGGAGTAAGGAGTAAATGGGAAATATAATCCATAACAAGTTTAAAATGAAAAATAAGTTAAAAGCTTAAAAGTTCCTTATGAAGTTGAAAAATGTCATAAAAAATGTCAGTTTTAGGTTGACATTTAACAGATATTTTTAAATGCTAAATATTTTCTGATTACTAATTTTTTGTCTATGATAAGTATAGCAATGTGCCATATACTCTTGATTAAAGCTTGGGAAAAAAAATTGGAAAAATCAAATTCATGAAGAGCTGAAATTTTTTTCAAGTGGGTCTGGGTGTTAGGAATTAACAAAGGTAAAGTAGGAAACAAATACCACTGTGTTTAAAAATTCAAGAAAGATTTTAAAGCTTAAGGAAAACAAGTTTAGTACCTTTTTCCTGATGAACACAAAAAATAACTAATAACAAGTTATAACAGATTTTTATTCCTACATAAACCACAAGGTAGAAACCAAAAAGATGAAAGTATGACAAATAATTCAGTTTCCACTACTAGAGTGAAGGTTATAAATCTGTGAACAGATGCAGGGAAAAGCAATGCATATATCACTTCTTACTATGTTAGAACTAAATGATGCTTATTTGCTTTAACCATTAGACATATAATATTATCATAGCAAGATTATACTGATAAGTTGCACGTTGATAACTATTTACTGACTTTTACCCACCAGCTTGCAAATGCCAAGAAAACAAGAATATCTGTTTTTACTTTATTTCTTTCTATCATTGTATTCACAGCATATAAATTATCATCTGACAGTTAAGTGATTAGTGAATATTTGTTGAAAGCAATATTTGTTCAATTCATGTGTGATTGCTATCATAATAAGATTGTAACATAATTGTAAATCACCATAAAGGAAATAGTAGGATGTCAAAATTTAGTGGCGTAGGAGATCACATGTCAACTATGGTAAAAGGAATATGAAGAAAGATTGAAACAACTAATAAGGACATTGAGAGATGCATAGAAAAAAGCTCAGAGATAACAAATTATTAGATGCATGAATATCTTTATGCTAATGAATTGGATAACCTAGAAGAAAAGAGAAAAGGAAAAAAAAAGGTAGAAACCCAGTATTCCATGACTGCATCAGGAAGAAATAGGATACCTGAACAGATCAATTATAAGCAATGAAATTTATATGGATCATTCCCCCAAAACCCATGTCCCAAAAGCCCAGGACCAGATCTCTTCACTAGTTCTACTAAACCCTCAAGGATGAACTAAGGCCTCTCCTTCTCAAATCCTTACAAACACTGAACAGGGAATGCTCCCAAACATGGTTTATGAGACAAACATCCTGATACCAAACCAACAAAAGCATCATAAAATAAAGAAATTTCATGCTAATATCCCTAGTTAATGTAGATGACAATTTCTCAATCACATCCTTTGATTTTGTTTCATAAAAGAATTTCTAAAATTTATTTTGTCCTATTATAGCAATTTTACATAATTATTTAGAATGGAATCACCTAGTTTGCTACTGAGTACAAGGATTATTCTATAACAAAGTAAAGCAATTTCATATATATGTATATGCGGATATATATGTATATATATGTATATATATAATAAATAGTCTGTATACTTCATTTTGCATACATGGTAATAAATTCCTGGAGAACAATGGCATACCTTTAGTTAGTAATAAAATTTGAGATTTAAATACATCTAACTCACAAGTCTTGTTCTGAATCATTTTATACAGTACCCACCTAAAAGCTTTTGAAATACTACCTAAGGACCTATAAGAAGAACTCTGTATTAAATCTCTTTTACGAAGTAGTTGCACTTGTGTATTTTGTATCCTGAGTTTCCTTAAGGCAGAGACTATTTGCGTAGTTGATATTATTTAGATGTTGTAACTTCTAACTAGCTTTCTAAAATTTTTACAGATTCAGTTATATATTCTGTAGAGCACTAGCATTTTAAGAATATTCTCCAAAAAAGTTCAGAAATCTAAATGTTTTAAAAAATGCTTTTATAATTTAATACCCCCTTAAGATTCTTGATGCATATTTACTTTTATTAAAAAATCAAAGCATTCTGCAGTAAGAAAACAATTAATTTTGCATATTCTAGTATTTTCAACTTTTTTCTTTAAACATTGATTAAAATTCTTAAGTAATATTTTCTTACAGATCGAATAACAAATATATGTATTTATTTATGAATAAAAAGTAGGGAAGAGAAACGCCCAGATTATTTTCCACTACAAATGCAATTCTCTAAAGTCACATAGCTCTGCTGGAAAGAAAATAATTTTTAAAAAAAATAGGCAATAGACATAGGAAAACCAGTTAGATTCTTCAAGAAAAATTTCCATTTATAAAATCTGCTTTAAGATTCCTAAAATAAGTAATCTAGTTATTTTCTAATGTTAATGTATCTTTTCTATTAAGATTTCATGTGATGAATGATTTAAAAATATAAAATAGTCATCACTGCACTTTTTAAATTACATGTTATTCTCCTTACCTAAAATGGCATAGATATGGGTTAGCCACTTGCATTAAATGACCAAAGGCACTGTAGATCATAAGTGAAATAAATTGTTATTAATCAAACCATAGGAGTATTTTTCCTCAGTTCTCTCTTACACTTTCATTATTCCTTTCCACCGCTCTTCCTTCCCTGCCCTTTCTAAACTCAATTCATTTCTATGCAAATGTTTGCATTTCTGTAGAGAGGGTCTGTGATAAGAAACCAGATTTTTTTTTTTCCTATAGACAGGCTGCTGATTGAGTAATTCACTCTTAGTTTACTCAAACAGAAAATCTATGACTACTATCATTTATTCATTCACAAGGGTGTTTTCCCACCTCAGGGAAGGACATGATTTTAATTTGACTTTAGAGCTGATAGACACATCTCTGCTCTTTACAGTCAGCAGCCCTACTTTGCACGTATGTTCCAGGGGCAATCTCTCTTCAGAGGCTTCTAAATATTCTTTCATCACAGAATACCATTCATCTTCCTTGTTCTCTGATTTAACCAATCTTAGCTGTCTTTTTGAAGATGAAGCCTCCTTGACCTTCGCAATCCACATTTTTTTCTGCTAATTTACAAGATGCAAACTTTCACTTACTCTATACCATACTAAGGAACACTTAAATCGCTCACCTTTGTTTTCTAACCTCCCTTAAACAGACAATAAATATTTTGCACAAAATCCTCCTCTAAAATAAGTTCAGTTCTTAACACTGCAGTATTTTTAGTCCATAATAGACATTCATTAAAGATTGACTGAATTGGAAGTGTGGGTTATTAAGAATGATAAATTATATAGGAGAAGGGTTACTTTCATAAGACTAAAATAGTGAAGATCTGTTAATTGTATACTATTGTCTCAAAAATGTATGTCGTTAAAGAATGGGAAAGTTTATGACTGCACTTCTATTAGGAGTCTAGAAAGTTGAAAATAAAAGGATCAAATAAATTAAAATATGTTGCATATCAAAAGCATAATTTCATGTCTTAAAAAATAATCTTGTTTTTGTTTTTTTCTGTTGTTTGTTGTGGCTTTTGTTTTGTTTTAGATTTCAAATTCTACTTTGGTTAATGCTTTCAACTTAACTGTTTCTTTAAGATGTTCACAACCTAATTCTTCAAATGGCCAGAATAATATATTAGACAATTTTATTGGATGTTTAAATTGTATGTTTTTAAAGTAGTATATTTAAAAATCCTTTCTGCATATCCTCAGGCTATCCCTCTAGATATAAAGGTATTCCTTACAAACCCCATTAAGCAAGTAAACATTATTTCTTCCTTCCTTATGTATTGAGCTAGATTCTGATTATGAATAAATAGCAGAGAAATATGGTCTTTTTCTCCTTGAGTTTGCATTTCTGTGAAAAATATGTGTAATAAACTAAAAATCATTTTAAACCCTAAAATTAGATATTAAAAAAGAAAGAACAAGAATAAAATCCCATAAGCAAGCAACCATATAGTCACAGATGTAATAAATCTCATGAAAAGTGAGTAAGGTACTAAGTAAGGAATTGAGAAATTAAATAGAGGGAAACTATTTTATATGTTGGTGGTTTTAGAGATTCACTTTAGGAAGGTGACATTTAAACTATGGCTTAAAGAATGAGAAAAAAAATCAGTATGGGAATGAACAAACTTTCTAGATAAAAGGATACAAGCACAAATCTGAGAAAAATATCTAAGTCTTGAAATAACGTTCCCCATATGGAGCAGAGGCGAATGATAGAGAAATTAGCAGGGGCAAACAGTTAAGAGGCTAATAGGCAAAACAAGTACAATGGGGAGCCATAAAATACTTTCATGGCAGGCAAGGAACATTTGTGCAAGTTTTCAAAAGATAACAAGTTTCAAATGTGAAAAAGTTTAGAAGGAAACATGTATGGGATATATTTCATTTGTGAAAAATGCTGTTCATATGATGGGAAACGGGGCTAGCATTAAACACAAAGCAATATACTTCAAATTTGATAATCATAGATGAAATTTTAGAGGAGTTAATTAATTCCTTTCCAGTTCTGCCTCTACTTTAGCACCCAAGTGACAACTCCATCGATGTCCTATACAGCGAAACAAGAGTGAATTAGAACTATTGATTTTTCCTTAAATTTATTCTTTCTTAATTTTCAAAATATCACCCTTCATTTGATTCTCTTCTCTATATTCCTGTTCTTTATTCATTGAGTGTTCTTTGCTGACATGATGTGTACTGATGATTTTTCATTTCAATGTACTCTACCATGTTCCTTCTTATAATCTTTAAAGCATGCACATCCATTTTTACTACCTTAAATTTTCTCATATTTGACGTGTGATTATTCATTGGTACTCAACTACCAGTCACTGTCCAAGCCATATTTAAATGAATGCTAACGAACTACTCATTTGTTATATATGTTTTCCTAGCATTAATTTCATCTATTTATCTGTCTTCCTACATATTATCTAGCTTATCTTTTTAGCTGCTGCTGCTTCTCAAATCTAGATCTCTAAATAAGAACACTCTTATAAGAGATTCTGTATACTGGTTTTCACACTCACATACTGATCTATATACATACATATATATATATATATATATATATTTAGATAGACGGATGGATGGATGGATGGATGGATGGATGGATGGATGGATGGATGGATGGATGGATGGATGGATGGATGGATGGATGGATAGATCCATAATCTCTCTAAACATGACACATTTACCTCAAAATAAACCAAGAAGATGTTTTATTCCCCTTAACTCATAGTTTTCTACCTCAATAGTTAACGCAAGCATCTATTTAGATACCAGGAAATAATTTTCTTTATTCCTTCTCTCTTCCTTCCCACCCTTCAGTCACCAATATTTTAAATACAAAATAAATTTTCACTTAACTCAAGTCCCCCCCACCATCCACTGTTGATCTATTGCTCTAATTTCTAGATTCATTCCCTGATTCCAGTTTTTTTTCCTTCAAATCAATTTTTGAATCATTTTCAGAGGACTCTACATCAAGGAAAATATGAAGTTTCATTCCCTTCCAAGTCGTAATAATCCACATGCCAGAGCACCAATAGTTCACCTGACCACCGTTCACCACTCCTTTCCATCACCAGCCTCTTTTCTTGTCAATTCCCTCCAAATATTTTGTGTCTAACATTGATTCATGATATCCCTTTGACCTGAAATCTCTTACAATCCATCACTCCTTTATTTAAAGAACAAGTTGCCTTGATTGAAGACATTCTTACTTGTAGGATTATTGGGATTTTGAATCTGGATTAGATGTGTCCCCTCTGTGCACCTATTTATCTATTTATTAATTCATTTATAGCATCATTAGCTTAGTCTTCTACATGCTTGACATATGCCCATGTGTTATTTTTTTGACACGACTATGAGCCAGAAAAGCAGACACCACAATTTATTTATCTTTCTCTCCCCAACAACTAATTTAGTGACTTATATAACATGTTTATTGAGTGAGTGAATAATTTACTTTTCCTCTTTCAAGTCTAAATATTTCAAACTGTTCATATGCATTCTTTATTATAATGACAATGCCTGTTTGAAAAGCACCTTTAAATTCTGACATGCTTCCCCATTTAGTATCATATTTAATCCAAATAATTTTTAAGAGAATAGAGAACATTCATAGATTTTGAGATTCCCATTTTCAATAACAGTCAAATGGAGGGTAGGAGTGATTTATCCAAGATCAAACAGCTATTGATTGAAACTGTAGCTCTGGGAATAATTTTTTTACCAACAGACCATACTATTTGCTTACTAGACTAGAGGCCCTACCTATCTCCTTGAACCCTTGTTTCAGAAAAACAGGGTAGACATGGTGCTAACCCACAAGAGCCCAACCTAGTAAATGCACACACCCCTACTCTACTGAATCTGACCTTTCCCCCTAAGCCCAGACCTATATTTTTAGCTACCTGCTTAATATATTTCTCCTCAGATATTCATGCCACTTCAAAAGCAACATGCCTGATATAAAATGTATCATTGCTATGCTCCTATACCCTCTGGCTCCCTCCCAAGCTGGTTTGTCCTCCAAATTTTATGATTTCTGTCAATGCTATTTTATCTTGGGGATTTAGAAATTAATGTTACAGCTGTATCTAGCTATTCATCTCTTGAAAATAAACCTCTTTACTGATAAATTGTCATTATTTATTGAAAACCTGCCAGGCTATCATTCATCCCTTCAGGGTCTTACTGAACAAAGACATTTTAGAGAATTAAATATGGCATTCTGAAAATAGTACTCTCCCCCTTGCATAATTAGATTTAGACATGCAAATATTTCAGTGACAACCTAAGCTTATAAAAGGTGGAAATCTCAGTAACGAGATTACTTTCATTATTTCAATTACTATTTTGAGTAAAAAAGTATGTTAATATTATCTTTCATCTTTTTTTTATTTCAGTCAATTTTCTTTATAATGAGGCAATCCATGATGCCATCTGCTTTATTTCTATTTATTTCTGATATTTTTCTCCATGCCTGTCAATCATTTAGCTATGCTAAATGGAATGCAGACAAGAGTGATTCCCTTTTGAATTTACTAAGTTTTGGAGTAGTGATGTAAGGTCTCCCTAAATCTTGTAAATGTTCTTACTAATTTAATATCTGTATGAAGTCAATCACTAGAAGAAAATCAGTTGTCAAAATAATATTAAAGAAAGTTCAATGAAAGTTACAGGTATAAATGGCGTACCTTATTTCATAAACCATGTTACAAATGCATGGCATAACTAAATTATATATAATATAAACTTATAAGTATATACTTATATAAAAAATAAAATAAAATATACTATATAGCTATATGCAATACAATGAATTATGATATATCATCGGAAATATATTACCATTTATATATGACATTATATATATATATATATATGAACTCTCAAACTATTCTTAATTGAAGTTTGAACTGGATTTTAGAAATTAAATCAGAAAATTACTTCAAGGGCTAAAATTGAAGGGAAAATTGCTCTTTTAAGGTCAGATTTTTTCTAACTTGTGTCACATCGACACTAAGAAGGGTCACCCAGATAGTATTTTTGGAAGAACTTGTTACACCTAGTTCCTGGGAGAGCTGACTTAACAGAATTTGGCTTCAGTCTCTGCAGAAATTTCCTCAGCTGTATGGTTCCTATATCTACCCATGGGTAACTTATGTACCTGACTGATGAATGCACATGGATCCAACTCCTGACATCTCTGTAAGGAACTAGTTCTGAGTCTGACTGTCACCACATGATTATGAATCCTCAGACTTCACTGGTGCTTACATCCCAGCTCAACTTCTCCCTCTGTTCAATCACACATCTGCACGTTCCTTTCCACATGTGCTGTTATTTATTAGACACCCTAACTGTTAGACTGTCTTATAGTCAACTTTTCCATTGCAACTAAACTTGTAACATAAGATTTCAAGGAATCTGTGGGTCCTCCTACTTTTTATGCACATACTTATTTTAAAAATACATGTAAACTTTCCTGATAGAGATTTTTCTAATTGGGCTTTGTAACAAAAAAATGCAAAAACCACTGTTTTAAGGCATGAAAGATCATACAATTATCTAGAAAAAGTGAACATGTGGTTTATGTTAGCTTTGAATTAATTCTCACAAACTCTACACAATGATTAATGTACACACCCAGCATCCGATGACTCTATTACATTATGAATGGGCAAATATGAAACTAAATCAATGAATGTTTAAAAGCAAAGAGTACCATGCTAAGATAAAAAGATAAATGATAAAACTGGGTGGGAAATGGCTATTCTTTGTGGCCATGAAACTGTTTCAGGCTATCCTTTTTATTTTTATAATATGTTACAAGGATGTATAAAAACACACCAAGATAATGATACCAAATTAAAATTTTTTAAGGATTTTGATGCATTTTTGAATTGCGTGCATGAGTTCTTGCCCAGAGCCCTGTTGAATCTTTTTTCAAATTCATAAAGAAATCCCTCAGGATATTTCGCAGTGTGGATATACACAACCTCCTTTTCTGACAGGTCATTATCGCATATCATGCTGGTGTTGAGTACAGGATTGGTGAGTGGTTTCTCTCCCAGCTTCTCCTATAAATGTATGTGGGACTCAAGCTATGGAATCTTAAATGTCCACTAGACCTCAAAGGGTATCTGATGATTGATTTGCACTCCAGGACATGACTGACACAAGAATTGCAGTTGAGTTCAGCAGGACTGTAATCAGAGTCCTTGACAAAAGTCACATTGGATGAGACTGCCCCCATGGGGTGATGACCACCTGCTAAAGATTTTTATGACTCCATGCTAGGTAAGGTTTTTTTTTTTTTATTTTTATATTTAGATTTTGTAATTAACAGCAATTTCTTCAAAAGATAAGTTTATCAGCAAAAGAACACATATGTCAAGTTCAAATGAAAGAATGGAAACCAAGATAGAGAAAGTGAAGCCATGGCAGGATACGCTGTGATTCTAATTAGTCTACAGCCTCCTCCACCATGAAACAGATTGTGCTTAGAACAGAGATCTTCCCTTTCTTTAATAATGGACATTTTTCAATCATTAAAATATAAAAGTCTTAGGAAATGTTATACCACATAATCCATGGGTTCACTTCACATTTTTAAGAAGATACTGGAAAAAATATGAACTCCATATTATATTTTAATGACTTTCCCTCCTATTATCTCATTATAAAAAAGATACATAAAATTATGAAGTGAATGAAAATCACTTATAACTCCATCATACAAGAGAATATGACCCAAGTGTCACTCTTATATGTACTATCAGAACCCAAAGGAGTCCATATCCAGTTAAAATATCTTACTATGTCAAAAACTGACTACTGCTAGAAACTAAAATAAATTTAAGATGACCAGTATTTCAATTCAATTAATTTTTATCAGAGCTACCTCAACTTACTTTTTGTTACTTTGAGAGGCAGCAACCCCAGATAGGTATACATAGTTATTTTAGAGAATTGATTTAAACACAAGTCGGACAGAGAAGGGGAAAATGACATCAGAAGAGCTTCCAAGCTTGATAACGCAAGGATAATCTAAAGTAAACCAGGTCAAAAGCTAACTTAACCAAGTAACGTAAGGACTTTGCTATGAATAGTCAAATTCTATTGATATAAGTCATACTAGGGATTTTTAAGATTTCCTGGCATCTCCTTGCATATGCCATTAATATTTCTTGCCATGTTTTTATTCCTAAGCACTGGTCTAAACATGGGGAATATGGAAACTGAGCTCATAACCAAAGTCCTTAAGTCTTGAAAAATAATATGTAAAACCCTCACTCTGTCCCAGATGACTACGCACTTAATTCCTAATATGGAAGGAGTTTTGTTTTGGTTTTAGTTTTTACCCTCAAGGGTGATTTTATTTATATAATGGATATTCAGAGGTTTACTTTGATCATTAAAAATATTCAACTAATTAAATTTATAATTATTTTTAAGCTCTGTATATTTACTTTCTTCTATTTACAGGTTTAGGAAATTCTCAGATTATTTTAAAGACTTTTCAATCACTTCTAGTTTCATTTACAAGCTTAGTTACAGATATTTAAATATTTTAAATGCATTTAGATTAATTTTCATGGTTTTCTAAGTTTTAGTTAACATTTTGCAATAACTAAATGCTTCTTGTGTAGAATCTAATAAATCAAATTTATAAAATGAAATTAGATTTCTCCTAAATAATATAAAAGAGTAGGCAAATTTCATACTAAAAAGCATAAACCTAATGTGCCTACAATTAGGTTCCTTGATTTGAAAATGTGGGGATCTTAAAGTGTAATCAAATGGTGAACCAACTGTTTGCTAGTTAGCTGATTCCTTTCAACATTACAAGGACCAGTAACAAATATGCAAGACTTTTTGACTAAAGCATATTAATGCTGTGAGTCTGAATCTCTTGAATATTTTTCTTTTTATGTTCAAATTTTTAATTTTATTTCTGGGGTTGAGAAAGATTTTGATCTTTTCTCCAAATATCATTCCTCATACTTTGAAGAGTTAGTTTTCCAAATTGTTTACAAATCAACAATATTTTACTTGTCCCTGGATACAGGTACATATACTCATCAAAGTCTACAATTCTCATCTACTTTCTTGGTTTTGCTTCTCTTTTGGCTTTGGAGGCAGACATTAGTCAATAGGGAAATAACTCATGCTGGATATCAAAATCTGTCCTGCTGTTGAAGAAATAAACTTGAGGAACCATCAAGGTCATACAAGGTCATGTTCAGAACAAAACCCTTAGTTGAAGTCTAATCTCATTATACACTACCCACAGTCATCCATTCTGGGGATTACTTCCTGATCCAACATTGGTGGGGGGGAAGTAAACCAAACACTTTACCTACATATCTACTTCCCAGGTCAAAAGATTTTTACGTTCAATGGAAACTGCATTTTTTTTCATATACTTTCTAAAATGATATGACCCTTTAGATAGTAAATTTGACGCAATACAAAATATTTCTTTGTACTCCATTTGGTCCAAAGTACAACTGTGTTTCCTCAGAAAACAACCTTTTCCATTTATTGGGTATTAATGCTATGAGAAAAAGGATAATAAATATTCACTGCTATGATAATCTTGTCCAGAATATAACAAGCTGAGTTTCTCGTATGCTTAACCAAACTGAAAATTTCACACTCATAGCTTCTAAGAAGGAGGTAAACTAAAATGACAATAGGAGATTTATTTGAATTAGTATGTGAAACACTCAGAATTTGGGGTGGCTAGCTTCTAGGAACTTTTTGATCCTGTATTATGTTAATATATTGGCAGTGGCAGGCCTAACAGCTGCAAGAGGTATGAAATTAGTGTTACACAGCTTTTAGAAAGCCTTACATTAATTTATCTCCATTTTATAATCATCTTTCAATAAAGCAACTTATGTATTAAATTGAAAATATGCCTTTTTTTACTTTTCTTGAAACACAGGACCGTCTGTGTACCTTTCATTTGTTTGTTTTTCCAAGAGTACCCATATTCACCTCTCTTCTGGCAGAAAATAAAAAGCTCAGTGGTAAATGATAGATGGTAATTAAAATCCACCTTGAGCTAGGGACTAAATAGGATTCTGTGGAGTCTGGACTCACTTGAAAATATATGTTATATATACATATAATCTAAAAGTTTATTTTTGTTGTATTTGGTTCATTTATTAGTTTTGTTTCTTTATGTACTAGAAGTGTGTGAAATCATACAGTGCTTTTCTTTCCTCATCTCACTTGTTCATTAGGCATGATACCCTCTAGGCCCATACATGTTGCAAATAGGCAGATTTTATTCTTTTTATTACTGAGTAATTCACTGTATATGCCACATTTCCTTTACTCAATCATCTGTCCATGGACACTTAGGTTGTTTCCAGCCTGTGGCAATTGCAAATAATGCTACCACACAGCTCTAAACACCACTTATCATGTTGGAATGCAGAATTGACATTGACAGAAAATTGGATACCTATGCAAAATATTCTTATTTAAATTGCTAGTTCAATAATTTTAAAGAACTGTATTGAAATTAAATCCAGCTCATTGGCAATAATTATTTAATACCCAAGTGGTTAGTTTTCCATAAAGTGCTTTTTATTCAGGGTGCTACATACAACCTTTATAACTTGCATTATCTCAATATCAGGGAGTTCAACCTGCCTCAGTTTACAAAATTCTCTGTTAGTCATTTCTATAAGCTAAGTTTTCAATTTCATGCTAGTTCTGTCTCAAACTCCCTTTCCTCAAATAATACGGAATTATTTTAAGCAATCATAAAATTGCATAAAGCAATTTTAAGCAATTTTATAATTGCTTAAATTGCATAATAATCTAGTACCTTATTATCAGTAATTGGAATGATCTTCCCTCATTCTCTGATGAATTTTGCTTTCCCACCCTTGATCTATGTCTAGATCAAATGTCATCTTCTCTGTAAAGATTCCTAACATCGACTCTCAATTTAGGTTCTTCTTTTCACATTTGCAGCACCCAACTATGACATATTGTCTTGCTCAGCCTACTGGTCTAAAAACCTTTTTTTGTTTGTTTGTTTGATAGAAGTATTTGACTTATTAAATGAAAATTATTTTTACATTTTACTGTGACTAAAATATTTAACAAAAGACCTGTACTTTTTAAAGTTTTCTTTGTATAGATTTTTCACATGCTTTGTTAGGTTTATTCCCAGGTATTTAATTGTTTTTGGTGCAATGGTAAATGGGATGGCTTTTTTAATTTCTTCTTCCTCTTCTTGGTTTTTTCATATAGGAAAGCTACTGACTTCTGTGTGTTGATTTTGGGGACACCTGTACTCAGATGTTTATTGCAGCACTATTTATAATTGCAAGGACATGGAAGCAACCGAAATATCCTAAAACAGATGACTGGATGAAAAAGATGTTGTGTATATATACAATGGAATATTACTCATCAATTAAAAATGATAAATTAGACTATTTTATGATAACATGGATGGACTTAGAAGAATTCATATTAGCAGAAACAAGTCAAAAAGATAAAAACAGAAACCAAATGGTTTTGCTACTATATGGGACATGGGAAAGAAACAAAAATCCGTGAAGAAAAGTTAAAACAATCCAACAACCAAATTGAAGTATGAAACCTGGGGGGGCTGGGGGATGGGACAGGGTGAGAGCAGTCAGGGAGGGGGGGTGAATCCCCGAGATCACAGAGATGTGAAATTCATATATAAATAAAGTATTAAAAAAAAAAAACCTGTACTCTTAAAAATGTTTTAAGTGACAATAAAGTATTATTAGTAAAAGGGAAAATACTATATAACAAATAGCTACAAAATTTTTGTATCTTCCATTATTGAGACCTTACAGGTATTAATTAGCAACTTTATAATTTCCCAAACTCTCATCCACTGCCAAGCACCTTTCCACTCTGATTCAATGAGTCTGATTATTTAGATATAGAATATGAGTCAGACATTATTTGCCTTGATAAAATATACCACTTACCAAAACATTCTCAAGATCTATCCATATTATCATATACTACATCATTTCCTTCCTTTAGAAGTTGAATAATTCCCAATTGCACTTTTTTACTTCATTACTTTTATTCACTCCTTCGTTGATGGACATTTAGGTGCTCCAGTTTCTTATGTGAATAGTTTCTCAGTGAACACTAAAGTGCTAAATATCTTTCCAAAATTCCAGTTTTGGGGGGGTAAATACCCAGAATTGAGAATGTAGAGTTGGAAGCTCATTTTATAAATTTTGAGGAATGTCCATTCTGTTTGTTTAAAGTGACTACACCATTTTTATGCCACCAAGAGTGGCAAAGTGTTCATTTCTGAACAAAACTACCTGAGCTTGTTACTGGCCTGATGTTTAGGAGAATTTTTCAGCTTTTTACAGTTTAACATGATTTCAGAACTTATCATATATGACCTTCATTGACACAGCATTTTAAAGAAAAATTTGGATGATATTTTTAAAAAAAGACAGATTTTTAAAAATCATTTCCTGATTACAGGTGAAAGTATCTTCTATACATTTTAACTTAAAAATGGAGACTATTATTTTACTGATTTTTTTACAAGATCTTAAGAAAGGTTTTCAAAAACCTGAAGGAAGAAATTTTAGCCCCAATTCAACTGAGGATAGAAATGAAAGATGCACTGCTCTGGGAAAAGTCTTAGGTTAAATAATGACTAATGAGTGGAAAGATATGATAGCAAAGGACAGAATTTTTAAGCATCACTGATTTTACTTTAAATATTCTAAGAACTTTTCAGTAGCATTTTTGTCTTAAGTATTAATGCCAATATTAATTTTTATTGCATAAAATTTTATGAACATTCTAGCAGCATTAAAAAAATATATTTTCTCCCAGTTTCATTGGGAGAGTTGAGATATGAGACACAGGTCAACAGGGTATACAATTTAAACTCTTCCCAAGCTGTGCAATCCAGGATAAGTTGGGGCTGCAGTCTCATCAGAAGCTCAACTGTGAGTCTTAGTTTTCCAACATAACCACAAAAATCAACTAACATTCCTTTTGATAGGCTAAGGCTTTTAAGACTCTATTCAAATCTTACATATTTATAATGTTATACTTGTTGTTAATGAGAAAAAGGCAATTAAAAGATCATATTCAAAATCATCAAACTCAAGTTGTCTCTTTTTTCATCTTGTTTCTTGGTCATTAAAGTTTTGTTATCACTTTATATTTTCAATCTGATTTCTAATTCTACTTTGAAGTTATTCAAGGAGAAAATTTCCACTGCTTCCCGGGAAGCTATTTGGTGCTGTAATAGATCTCACACTTAAGAAAAATTTTCTTCTTACTCTGTCTGGTTTGTCCTTTGCTCTTTTCTGTCATTACCTCTCTATTTCTTCCTGCAATATCACATTGCAAGCTTTTATCTACTTTTCAATGTACTGTCATTTGCTTATCCTTTTTCAGTTTTATTGCTTATCAAGCAGTTCTCTCCCATAGAATCATTTTGCTTTGGCAAATATGTGCCAGGTGTATGATACTAACTTGCAATGCTGCCAGATGAATCTTGTTTAATTTTCTTTTTAACCTTGCTTTAAATTTATAGAACAGCACATGTTCAAAATGTATTGAACAGCAGGTATAACAGCACTTTTTTGCAGAGAAAAATGGAAAATACATATATAGCTTTTTTTATTTATATATAAACATAGTACTGCCTTTCCACAGGTGGTTATCTGCAGGTGATTTTCAAAAGGAAGGCTGTAAAAGGTAATGGAAATTAGAGTACTCAGCACAACAGGAAACATTTAGCCTTTTAGAAATATTTTAAGAGATATATATCAATTATCGGCTTGCGAAGTGTGATTCTGAATAGCAATAAGAAAAATTAACATCACTGATATTGAGTCAGTATCCCAACTTGTACATCCAAATGTCAAACTTTAACAGACATAATTTTACCTCTGACTCTATTTCTGGAAGTTCTAAACACATAGAAAACAGTTCTGCAGAAGATTAGTGTTTTGTTTTATCTGAAATCTATTTTATTCATCATTAGCCTTACAAAATTTCCTTATGCACACATATTTTAAATTTTAACTTTACTTAATGAACAGCTGATTGATAGTTTTTTGTTACAATCTGATGTTTTAGCAATTAACAGTAAGAAAAACTAAATCATATCTATTTTTTTTATAAAGCTAGAAGTTTAAATATAATGCCTGGTCATAAAATTAGAAAAAGAAATAGAAATTGGAAAATATACATACACTGCATGTACTTTCTCCAATGTTTGCTGCTAATAGTATGTTGATTGTATATTCAAGAACATTATTCCAGTAGAGTAAAATGGGATATAAATATTTTCCAAGAAAATTATTTTCTTCTCCAATGATTTAAGTAAATTTATCCACGTCTGCTTAAATACGTCTAGTACTCAGAATTCTTTTCACATAAGGTCATTTCTTATGGTGGCCTTATATTTCTTATATATTTCTTGTATTTCTTATTGCATATCTTATATTTCTTATTACATTTCTTATATTTCTTATTACATTTTTTATATTTGATTTTTATCAAATATTTATTTTATAGACAATAAAACTAATTTCTTAGGCTATCAATTCAGTGAAGCTAGCTTCACCTTGAAACTATAATTCTGTTTCTTACATATTACCTTCCTGAAATTATCTCTTTTTTTATGCTTCTACTTAAGATATATTTAGGTTAAATTTTTTAAACTTTTTAAATAAGTTTCAATATTCTTCTGCACACAATCTTGTTGGTCAACGACTTGATTTTATGAATAGAGCTTAAAATCATGCACAATAGCATAGGTTAAGATTACAATAGAACTTTCTTTTTAAATATATTTTATTTGTCTAAATTATCAACTAAATAATTTATTTGCAGATATGAAGATATTAAAAGAGGTCTTGAGTTCTAAAATTTAAGCTTGGAATATTTTATAACTTTTATGCTGAATTCATTTAGCTATTTGATGTGTAACTACCAGTGACTATCACTACTTCTGATACTGGAGATACACTGTTGATCACAGAAAATTCCTGATCACAATGATCACCTAGACTCTAGAAATAGTCGACTGTTAGCAAAATAATCACAGCAGTAACTGTATAATTACAAACTGAGAAAATGCCCAAGAGAAAAACACAGTTTGTTGTATAAGTTCTATCAACTTTATCTTTTAGATCTGTCTTATACGCCCCACTTTGGGGATATTTTTTTAATCTTTACTGTTTTATTCAACATGTTAGTCTATCTTATTTTTGTCTTCTGAAATATATCTAAAATGCTAGTAAGTACAATAAATGCTTATACTTTTAACCCTTTGATTCTCAGTTTTCACCCCTAATTATTATTGGCCCTACCCTCTATATTTCTCAACCTCATTCTCCTCTTCTGGTACCTCAATTCTGCAGTCAGATTTCAAGGGTTTTACCTCTTACTTTACTTTTCTTCTTTATATTTCACAGATTAATGAAATTGTTCAGTATTTGCCTGGTTTATTTTGATTGGTATATCCCTTTTAGATCCATCCATGTTGTAGTAAATGGTATGATTTCATTTTCTTTTAATACCTTAGTAGTATTCCATTAGGTATATATACCACATCTTTCTTAGATACTCATCTGTCATAGGGCACTAGATTATTCCCATTACTTGATTATTGTAAATCATGCTATAATTAACAAAAGAATGTATCTATCTCTCTAATAGTGACCCCTTTTCTTCAGATAGATACTTAGATAGATAGAAAGGGATTGGTTGATCTATTTATAACGTTTTGAGCTTACATAATGTTTTCCATAGATAATGGAGTAATCTACATTCTCACCTATAGTGTACAAGGTTCCTTTTTCTCCTTTTTCACTTTTACCAACATTCTTTGTTTTCTCTCTCTCTTTCTCTCTCTCTCTTTTTTTGGAGACACAAGTCATTCTCACAGGTATGACATGGTTTGTCATTTTAGATTTGATTTTCATTTTCCTGAAAGTGACTATGAGCATATGTCCATACATCTAGTGTCATCTGCATGTCTTCTTTATTAAAAATGTCTGTTTGGATCTTTTGTCTGTTTTGGTTGAGTTCTTTGATTTCTTGTTGTTTGGTTGTGTGAAAGCTTTGTAGATCTTTGATATTAGCCTCTTGTCTGATCTACAATCTGTAGATATTTTCTCCTAACTTTTTAGGTGCCTTTACATTTTCATGACCATTTCTTTCACTGAGTAGAAGTTTTTTGGTTTCATGTAACTCCATTTTTTTTTAATTTTTGCTTATGCTGCTCTAGTTATTTTTGGTTAGTCCACATAGACATAACTGGAGCCAGAGCCCAGGAGTATTTTCTCCCTGTTTTCTATATAATATATGGTTTCTGGTCTGAAATCTAAGTCTTTGAGTCATTTCAAATTAACTTTTTTTATGGTGTAAGATAATGTTGCATTTCATGTTGCAGATAATTATCAAATTTCCCAACAACCTCTGTTGAATAGACTTTCCTTTTCCATTATGTTTCTATCCCTTTACTGTAAATTAACTGAGCATGTAAATGTAGCTTTATTTCTGGGTTTTCAGTTCTAGTTCATTGATCTACGCTGCTTATATGCCAACATCATACCATTTTTTTTTTGCTATAGCGTTGTAGTATAATTTGAAGTCTGATACAGTAATACCTTCCTTCTTTTTTGTCAGCATTGCATTGGCTATATCCCAAAGATATATACTATATTGTAGAATAAAATTATCTTTTAACATAATCTCAAAAACAATTTAAAAATTAACAATACCAAGAAGGAAACAATATATCACAATATATCCTGCAGTCATTGACAGGATAATAATAAAAATACTACTAATCACTTTGCTCTTTTTAAATTTAACAACTTAGAAGAAATGAGCCAATTCCTCAATGATCACAAAATACATAAATTTAGCAAAGATTAAAGAAATAATCTGAATAGACTTATAACCACAATGAGTTGAATTAATAATTTAAAAAATCAAGAAATAAAAGTAAAAAATAATGCTTTGGAAAATTTCTAGGACTTGGCCTTTCACTGAAAACAATCCAATCTATCAAACATTTAAAGATTATTTAAAACTAAACTTTTCCCACAAAACTCAGGAAAGGCATTGAAATTCATTTTTTTTTCAAACTAGTGTTATCCTAATACCATAATCAACATAATACCCAATATCCTTATATGAAATTATATAAGCCTCTGTAAACTCATACATATATAGAGACATATCCTGCAGCATTTATCACTATCTATCTCTCCCTCCCTCTCTCTCTCTCTATATATATATGTGTGTGTGTGTATATATATATATATACATAGTTTTTAAAAAATGTCCAATATTTCAAAAAACTAAGACTAAAGAGCATTTCCTCTTTTTAAACAAAATGAGAAAGAAATTGGAGCTGAAAATATGTTCTGAAAGGATTTTTTTTCCTTTCCACTCTGTGATTTATTCACAAATGTCTCAACTACAGTGCCATTTATTATTGATAAAGATTAGTGATAACTCTACAAAGTGATATGAAATCCATGGTGAACAGGAAAGCAAAAGCTCAGAGCTAAAGAATCAACCTGTGTTGACTCAATAATTAATTGCTATTTGCCTCTGTTATGTGAACATACACGCTGTTTCAACATGTCAATTTTTTACAATCATTCATTCCAGTAAACAAATACAAAACTAGAAAGAAAATATTTTCATGGAATTTTCATTACATTCCTTTGTCATTTACTCCGTGGGTTAAACAAAATAAATTAACATCATTTTGGGGATTTCCTTTCTCACTTTTCTCAGCAGTACCATGACTAGTTGCCAAAGATTCTATAGAAAATTCCTTTCCACTTATTCTAGCTCTCATTTCAACTTTTTGTACTTTAGTTAATGCTTCTTAATTTTTTATGCAAATGGATAAATACTAGTACATGTTTCTCCTTTTCTACCCTTTAAGCTTTTCAAAAGTAACTCTTATTTTTCTTTTCCTTTAGTAATGATGACAGGTGAATTCTTAATGAGCAAGATATCTGGTATCACACTGAGAAGAAATGAGGACTATGCTCAGTTTTTACATAAACTTTCATCTATAAAGGTTTTTTTTTATCCCATTGGAAAAGGTGAGCTATAAAATAAAACTTGTAAGCACTTGGCTTTTAATTTTTAAATAAAAATGCATGGTTTCTGACACATCCTGCAACATTTATCACAATAATAACCTCTTAAAAATTAACTCTGTTAATTATCAGCCCTTGGAGAGCAACATATATTAAAAAAAAAAAAAACTAATGTGTATTTTGACAAGTGTCAAAATTCTACTTTTGTTGTTTCACTCAAGACTCCTTAGGCTCAATTACTCTACCTTATCCACTTATAAGTCTAATAGGTAATATTATGCCTGGTATGTAACAGCTGATAAAAAAAATTCCACTGTGAAAGACAGTGGATGAGGGAAGAGCTATGAACACTTTTTATCTTTTCTCATCTCCTCTGCCACATCAGAGGATGGTCTATAGCCAGTCCCTTACCTGTGACACAGTCTCCTAACCTCTTTGGAATGTCTCAGGAGACCTATGACTAATATGATGATGATGATTTGCCCCCAGAATTAGATTCCTATGTTATCACCTGTAGCCCTGCTGTTTGTCATGTACTTTTGGAATCAAGTTTCACCTTCCCTACTAGATTATTGTGATTATGCCCTGCCAAACTATATAAGGATGTTTATAATTGCATTAAATCGGACTGATTCAGATCATGCTCTGTAGCCCCGGTCTGTGAGCTGATTGCTCTCTGATCATCATTAATCTCTTCCGTCTCATTTCTTCTTCATTCCTCACATGACTCAGAACACACTGTACCTGCATTAGTGATCCAGTTATCAGATCAGAATGCCAGGACATTGACAAACTCTAAATGTATCAACTTAAAAACAATTATAAGTTGACTTTCCTTTGCAGTGTCTGCCTGCTTTGTCAGTCTTTGAGGACTGATAAAGAATTGTATTTAACAAAACCTAGTATCACCAATACCATCACCCAATATGGCAGATGTTGTTTATATGCCCCGTAGTCTACTTATATGGTATTCATTTCTATTTAATCATAGATGTACTGAATGCTTATGTTACACTCAAGGGCTTGAAGGAGTCATTACAAAATAATTGTTACAAGACAGTAGTTAGAAACAAATGATAAAAACAAATTATTTTCCCTAGGGAGTATGGTAGCCTTTAGAAAGATGGTGTCTTTTGATTTGAATCTGAAAGTGTAAGTGGTGAAAGTCATTTCAGGGAGTCATATACCCAGTGCATTTTTTATAGCAAATAGTCACAAAACTCAGTTACAGGTTTTAGTGAAACAGTATATACATTTTAATGTGTATTATGTTCTTAGTGTGTGCAGTGTAAAAAATATATGAATAGCAGAAAAAAATGCCATCTAGAGACAAAAGCAATTTAAACTGAACCTGTTCAGTGTGGGAGCATTTAGTTCAGAATCTTCACATAAATTCCTTTTATTTAAATCATTATTAAGAAATATTCTTTCGTTTATTCACATGTGAATTTTAAACCTCAGAGGTATTAGCTTTGACACAGGTGGAGCATTTTTTCAATTATATTAATTTAGGCTATAGTACCTGCTAGTGAACATTTGATTGCCATTCATGCAGAAGGATTTACTCATGATATTGATTTGTTGATGAATATATTGCGAGAAAATCCCCTGAGATTATTGGTAGTTGTGCATTCCAAATTTTATTGAATCTGTAAGCCATTTTCCTCTGTGTTTAAACTTGTAATATCTTTCTATAAATAGAAAAACCCAGGTGTTAACTACAAGAGAACATTCACTGCTGTGCAGCTGCACACTGGACTTGTTTCTGTCATTCAGACACAGCAAGTGTTTGAATCCTCTTCAATTTAATTTTTATTAGTCATCTCCAAAAGTCAATGAAAGAAAGTGCAAATGATTGCAAGAATACTAAGCAGAGGAAAATGCCTTGGCCTCCTGAAGATTAAAGAGATAAATGATTTGTTTCAATATTTTTAGGTAAATTTTAGAATTTCGTTTCCAAATACACTTGCTCCAGATTGTCTCTAGAAGGAAGGCACTGGACTAAAAGATATGGTATACTTAAAATTTGAAGCAAAGTACGTACGTGTAGCATCTGATATTCCACAGTAGTGGTAGAATCTTTATTCAACATTCAAGACCCACATTTGTCAAAACCTAAAGCTTCTAGCATTTACAATTTAGTGATCATGGTCTTAGAAATAGAATTTACTTAACCTTTTAAGTATCCTTGGACATATAGATTAAGTTCACAGAAATGTCATTCTCTCAACCTCGTGAGAGATGTCCTGCAAAGGAAAACAGTAACTGAGGAAAGAAAGAAAAAGAAAACATAACCGCAGCATTATCACCAAGAATTGTCTCTTCATCTTTCTAAGAGGAACATGTGTATCTTTATGTATATATACACACAAACATACATATTTATATTTAATGACCTGCATTGTGATAGTGATGGTGTGATGGTGATTTTCCCCCAATCCAGATTTTACTATTTCACTTTTTTTTTTTATGAACCTATAGTAGACAGAAATTTAGGAATTGGAAAGTTAAAGAAAATGCTGGATTAGATTCTTATACCAGTTCTACCACCAGAGTAGTGTGGTAGGATGGTAGATTCATCCTTCTGACCCTCAAATTCCTCAGACTCAATTCAGCTTGGTGAATATGAAAGCTGTCATGTTAGGTACCAGTCCTCATGTCCGATGTTGATAATTACTTCTGCTTCCAATTCCAGTCTTCAAGTTCCAATATCACCTCACTCAATAAATTCTAATATATACACATTGCTCCAAAATAATTTCTTTGTTATGAAAATCTTCTCAAATATTTTGAAATGCTTCTATATTATATTGTGGCTTTCAGCAAATTGCTTCAATTTGCTAAAAATGTACAACCAATTGTTTTGAGTTCCATTTTGGCTCCTTTTATCCATTTTCTTCACCTATTTACTAAGACTCATGCAAAATAGTCCCCATGTGGACTCTGTAATGCTCTGTTTTCTCTTTGGTTCCTTTGAATTTATATAATAGTTTATATAATTTTTTACAGCTAAAGTAGTATTGTTTATCCCTAACTTCTGTTAAACCTTCATATCTTAATTCCTAAATCAGTCTTCTTTCAAACATAATCTTCTAATCCTGCTGATATACTGTAGAATCTATACAGCAGTCCCATAAATTTCTTTATGGATCATTTAACTATAGTTTAGACTCAAGAGTAAGAATTAATGCATTAGAATACTCAAATTGAAATCCATGCTGCCACAATTCTGGGTGACATTAGGAAGTATTATACCTTTTCATTTTCAGTCATTTTATGTGTGAAGTGGAAAGTGATAACTAATATATTTGAGGGTTTTTTGATAGAAAACTATCAGAAAATCAAACAAATAAAAAGAAAATCAATGCATGTAAAATGCTACACAAAGTGCCTGACATGTAAGTACTTAATAATATCATTTATAATTTTGATATGACTAAGGACATCTCATCTTAATATTGCTCATACTTTGCTCATTATCTGATGTGACACTTTTACTAAACCATTAATTAACTGTATATTTATAATTCAAGTCTGTGTCAAGTATTCTATAATTGCAAGACAAATATAAAACTGGGTATGGTAGACTAGTAAGTAAAGAAATGAATGAAAGAATGCAGACAAATTGTATCCCTTATCCTAAAGTCCTCACCTAATAATGGAAAAATGTGTGAGTAAAGTATAAAACACAGAAAATATCCAATCAAGCTTTAGAGCACGAAGCAACTTTTCAAAGTATGTCAAGCAGAAAGATGTTTTATTACAGGGATTCTGTAGCTTAGCTGAGTATTTCTGCCCCAGGTCTCCCAGTGTAGTCCAGCTGTTGTCTTGTGTTGCAGTGGTTTAGGTTAAAGACTTAATGCCATGCTCATTCACATGTCTTTTGATGGGAAACTTCAGTCTTCCTTCCCAAATTACACACACACACACATCAAACTATAGGTCTGTGTGAGAGAGAGAGAGAAAAAGAGAGGATGTCCAAGAAGAAAACCACAGTGTTTCATAGCATAATCTCAAAAGTGATAATCTCTTGCTTCTGACATATTCTATTACTTATATTGAGCAACTCTATTACAGTGTCAAAGAGACCCACACAAGGTATGAGGTATTGATCATCAGGTCAAATTGGAACTTGATGCCACACAGCTTCTGGTGATTACAGCATCCTCTACTATCATATGAGTGTGAAAAAGGAAAAAAAATGACTTACAGGATCCACTTATATAGTCTGAAGTTATATTAGAAACCCATATTTGTAGACAGTTTAAGAGCATGGAAATTTAGTTATCTTTCCCCATATGTTGCCCTATATATCTCCTTTATATGTTTTTTCTGAGTTGTATTCTTTTTAATAAGTTGGTGAGTTAGTAAGTAAATGGGTTTTCTGAGTTCTCAGAGTTATCTAACAATTATTCAAACGTGAGGGAGGGATGTTTCTGAAAGCCTCTGATTTATGACTGGTTGGTGAAAAACAGGTAACAATCCAGGTTTACAGCTGTCCTCAGAATTGGTGTGTGGTTTAGAAGACTGAACCTTTAACTTGTGGATCTGGAGCTATCTCTAGGGAATGTCAAAACTATGCTGTATCAAATTGAATCCTTGAATTGAGAATCACTTATTTGTTTGAAGAAATTGGGTTTAGGTCCCCAACACCAATGAATTTGGGGAAGTTTCTAGGTGGGTAAATTTCACATTGGAATTTGGGTTCAGGTACCCAGCACCAATGAGTTTGGATAATTTTCTAGATGGTAAACATTTTTATGCTGGAAAGTAACACATCCTACACCTTAATTCCATAGAAATATCTGTATCAGAACCTTCCAAACATCATCTTAGTAGTAACTTCATCTGACTGTCATCACTCTTTAATAAACTAGTAATATAAGCATATTCCTAAGTTCTGGGTGTCCCTCTAGAAAATAACTGAACCCAATAAGGAGGTTCAAATAAGAAGGTCATGGGGATCTCTAATTTATAGCCAACTTGGGCAGAAATTTAGGGCAAACTGGGAAGCCACTGCTTGTTTTTGTCAAATGAATGGTCTTACAGACTTTCTTAATTTTTTTTAATTTTACTTTATTTTTATTTGATTACATTTGTGCATATTTTATTAATCAATTTGTTGTTTACATATTTATGTGCATATATGTATATGTGTATGTGTATATATAGACGTACATATATAAAATCTTATGTCATTGCATTCTCCAGGGTTCTCTCTCTACCCTATCACCCTGAAACTTCATCTCCATCTTCTTATGCTCCTCCCTTCCCTGATTTCACCTTCCCCTCTCCCCCTCCCAGCTACACAGTCAGCTTATTTTGACTTTTTGCTGGCCTTTTGTTAGCTATTCCTGTATCAACTATAGGTGAAACCATATGGTTTCTGTCTTTTTCTTTCTGACTTATTTCTGCTAATACAATTCCCTCTAGGTCCATTCATATTATCACAAGTGTTTCATATTTGTCAGTTTTGATTGCAGAATAATATTCCATTAGGCAAACTGATCCAGCCACTGTGGAAAAGTGTGTGGAGGACCTTCAAATTACTGAAAATGAAACTACCATTCGATCCAGTGATCCCACTACTGGGTATCTACTCAAAGGTTACAAAAACACGAATTCAAAAGGACACCTATCCTCGTATGTTTATCACAGCACTATTTGCAATTGCCAGTATATGGACACAGCTCAAATACCCCCAAACTGATGAATGTCTGAAAAAGATGTGGTATATTTACACAGGTTGAGTTTGTACTCTGCGGTTCTGATACTATCTCCAGATGAATAGCATTAAAATTGGGTTAAAGTGTAAGACACTCAGTTGATGTAATAGTGAATTGCTTTGTGTGGGACAAAATTTCACACATTTGGAGACCAGATGAACTGTTCTCAGTACATGGCAAAGGAGAGTCAAGGAAAAAACAACTTAGGAGGAAAACTTTGGTTGTTTTTCTTTATACAAATGGCATTTGCTTTGGAACTGAGATGCAAGGACCTGAAGAAGATTGTTCTTGATGGCTATGAGAGCAGTGAGAAAATTGCTTTTGGGTACTTGACAAGGGTGGATTTGGTGCAGACACTGATAGAAAATTAAAGTGAATAATGACCTTGGTAACTTGTAAGGTAAAACAAGCACTTAATTACTTTATGATTCTGGCTAAAGACATTTCCATATAGAATGTTAAGAGTGCCAATTGACTTCTCTAGTTGCCAACGATAAGATGTTGCAGGTGAGAGATAAATAAAGAGGAAACTGATTTTCAAGCAAAGCTTAATGAAATTGTTTCCAACCCAGGGTTGGCTGAATTAGTATATAAAATCGCTTTTTGTCCCCAATTTCTACTAAAACGTTAAGATTGTTGTCTCAAAACACATATTATTCAAAAATAGGAAAAGATCTGCCTGGGAAATATGTCTGAATGTTTCCTTCTGGAAACATTAGTCTGGTATCTAGAAGTTTTAGGAACTTTAAAGGGAACTGGTGTGTTAAAAGCTCTATTAGCTTTGACTAAAAAGGGACAGAGACAGTTCAAAACTATCTGGACCCTCAACTTTTTAGAGAGGAAACAGGTTGAATGGCAACCACAGATGAGGGAGGTTCACTTGTGATTTGTGTAGATCAATGGAGTCCCTGAGATCTTTATGGATTTTACAGGCATACATGCTCCCTCAGGGAACCAGGGACACAGACACCAAGGCAGGAGGTAGGCACCAACGGGGCCAGGGATCTGGGTAGCAGACCAGACACTGAGGCCCCCAGGGCCTCTCTCTATGCTCTCTGCTATTCTCTCTCTCACCACTTCTGGAGTCACTCTACCTCATGTTGCTTCCACCACTATTATCTCTGCTTCCAAGCTAAAGTGTGCCCACTTAAAGCACAAGTCCATTGCCTTTGACCCAGGTGTCCACTATTATGCCCTGTGCCCAGACTCCCAAGCATCTTCTGTATGAACACAATCAAGGCCACAGTTGCTAGTCACAGAGGCAAGAAGCATTAAAAGTCTGATTAACTCATTTATTCTACAGAGGTTAAGAAATGACTGAAATCTAAGCAAAAGCAATTTTTCACGGAAAGAAAATTTAAAAAAAAAAAAAAAAAAAAGGCAGAGTGACGACCCTGGAGAGTTAAGTTCATGAACAAGGGAAACCCTCCCAAGCAGAAAAACGGTACCTAATCAAGAATTAGGCCCTGCTTCTGGAACAAGGGAACTGGGAGCATGAGCCAGAGGGAAGTTTAGTATTCCTGTGTATCTTCTTTCCTGATTTTTTTACAGTGGGAGTGTCTAGTGTGATAATGTTCTTTCCATTTAACCTTGTATCAGTGTGGTGAGAGCAGGTCACCAGCCTTCCCAGTTTAACCAGTGTTGTACTCAACAATTATGTCCAAGTAACTGCACCTGAGGGTTACAACCAGAATTATTTAGATATGAGATGGTAGACTTCAAGTTTAGACCTGATGATATAATGGGAAGAGACCTTTGGAGTTTTGGGAAGGACATGGATAAATGTAGGCGGAATGGACCCTCGGGGACCAGAAGAGACAAAGATAGAATGCTAAATGACCCATGATTCCCAGAATCCCAGCCTTTGTATAATTCCCTGCTATACTGAATCTGGGCTGTGTCCTGTCACTTGTTTAGCCAATGGGACATTTGCAAATGTGTTGGAAGCAGAGATTGATAAGATTGCATGACTAAAATGTGTTCTTTTGGAATGAATCCGCAAGGATCTTAATCACCTTGCTGTAAGGTAGTTCAAACTAGCCTACTGAATCGTTGGCACCAGAGAAAATTCCTAAATATGAAACCATCTTAGGCCTAACAACCCAGACAAACTAGCTGAAAGCAACCACATGAGTCATCTCAGTTATATACGTGGAGTAGGAAAACCTCCCCGGGAAGTTTAGCAAAAACACAGAATGAAGGAGAATGTAAAATTTGACTTGTGATACAATAGGTATCTGAAACCCTCCCTGAAAGACATATTATATGGAAACCTTGTTAATTTCTTATGCATCACCCTGAACAAGCAAAAAGAATTGATAGGACACTTTTATTTTTCTGACTACAGAAATTTCTAAAGACCTAAGTAATACTTTCCTGGGGCTTCTAAATAAATAAATTCATTGATTCATGGAGAATCTGACATACTTTTTTTTTTTTTTTTTTGGCTAGCTCTGCAAATGAAGTGACCTATTTATCTAATAAACATGATCATCACAATGCTAAGTTGTGAGGCAATGTTAGTTAATGAGCTATGTTAAGCATCCTGCCAAAGACCATGCCAAGACAGGCAATTTTGATCATTTTTAATTCAAATTGTATATCACCTTATGAAATCTTACTAGAATATATTAATTTTTAAGAAATTTCTTATTTGAAAACTCCAAATCAGTGTTGGAAATAATATTGAAAAGCAAGAGAAGTTGCATGCTTAATTTACATTTATTTTATTCAAAGTAGTCAGAAACACTAAAAGATAGTTTTATATGATCAGGTTGACATTTGATTTCAGATAAATTCAATTTTAATGATTTTTTTCATTTGTAATATTATTGTTAACATTGTCTAATTGAATAATATGCCTCAGAAAAATAAACCCAAAAGTAATATAGCAATTCATTTTAAAAATTCTGAATATTTTATTTCAAAAGTCTAAAAAATAATGAGACAATCCTCAGTAGGAGATTCATAGAATCAGTTTTTAAGGAAGTGTTACTTAAAGAAAAAATATTCAATATTTACTATTTCAGATTAGTTTTTTGGAAGCACAAATACTTTTAATTCTTAGCAAAGACTTATGCCAATAATTGAAATAAGTGCTTCCATTAGATGATACCACTTTCAAAAATTATCTTCTAACTATATTTTTTGTAAATAATGTGTATTAAAACCATAAAATAGTTAAACCAACAAAAATGGCATCCTGAAAATTGAATCTGAACAATGATCTGAATCTAAATTAAAACATACATGAATTTTATTAATAAATATCTGGATGCCTAAATTTTGTGACATCCTTAGATGTTTATTTTTTATCTCTAAATTGAGAATATTATCTAGTCTGTAATTACCTATGCTAGTTAATGAGATAAGAGAAATGAAAGAACATTATGACTCAAAAGTTAATTGTTGTTTAGATAGAAAATGCTGTCACCATTAAATTTGATAAAACAACTTAGTAACTAATAAATGTTATTTGTTTGAATAGTTCTAAACCTCTTCTGTTTTTATGAATACCCCAAAGTGGGCAAAAAATTATTTTCTCCTAAATGTAGCGATTTACCTTGTCTATAAAAAAAAAGGGGGGGCAGTGTGTAATTGGAAATGCAGAATCAAATCCTTCTTTGAAGTCAAAGTATTCTGGCACATTAATCTTGGAAGAATTCCCTACTCTTTTAAAACTTCACTATACATATGCAAGAAAGGGATCTAGAGATAATATAGGAAATGACAAACACTTGTTTCAGAGTAGAGGTTCAACAAATATTAACACGTTTTCCCTCATTTGTCCTTCCCCATAAGAGTGGAGATTGTTTTCCTGATTATCTTGAATCATATTTTGAGGTTCAGATGCATCTAGTTCATTGATTTAGAGATGTTACTTACCACCTCCCTTTTTTTTTTTTGAGACTAGGTCTTGCTATGTTGCCTGGGCTAGTCTAGATCCCGGATCAGATCTGGGACCTCGTGGACTCAGACGATCCCCAGCCTCAGCCTCCCAGTAGCTGGGATTACAGGCACATGCCACCACACCCGGCTATTCTTTTTTTTTTTTTTTTTTTTTTGAGACTAAATCTCCTATGTTGCCCCAAGGCAGGTCTCAAACCGCGGACTCAAGCGATTCCTAGTCTCAGCCTCCCTTCCTAGGCTGGGATTAAAGTTGCCCACCACCGCATCATCTGATGTTATAAAGGTCCAGTAGACCTTTGGTTCCTTTGAATAAATTTGCAAGTCATCAATTCAACTCTTAGTAGATCTTCAGGGCTCCACAGATTTTTCTTGAATTTAGTCCTAAAGAAAACATTACATAGCTCAAGGTTAGGAACCATCTATGAAAGAACTAGTCTGAAGTCTTTAAAATCTTCTAAGACAAGAGGAGTTTGGTAAACTAAGGGAAGAATCCAACTGATGATGGTACTATGATTGCCTTCTTTAATATGAAATATTGAATCATGCCATAGGGAAGGGTGAAATGGTCATTTGTTTTTACCTGGTTCCATCAACATTATACACACCCAACTATATACACACACATACAAACATGGTTGATCATGTGACAGGACCTTAACACATGATATGCCATATTTTTAACTAGAAGTATTGTTTGTTCTAGCTTTACATTTTATCCAAAAACTTAAATTTACTGCACATTAAAAAATATTAATACACTGTAGTGATATCCAAAATAAATCTTAAGAAAGCAGTGAGTTCCTTTTTTGAGATAGAAGAAGTCTTTGGCTGTACAGGAAACATTTAATTGAATACAAATATTCAGAGTTAGTGATTTCCTTTGCTTAAACTCCTGTAATACCCTTTGCTCTCCTCTGTTTGAGCATATGCAAAACTGGAAAAAAGTGCTTTTAGAATGCTTTCCTTGAGCTAAAAAAGGAGAAAAATCCTACTGAGTTTCACTTTTTGATCAGCCCCAGTCAGTTCAAATGAGAGGAGTCATTTCCAAGGCAAATAGCAAGCCCCACAGCTATCGCCACTTCCTTAGTGTTGCCACCTGTGTTTTACAGGTCTTTGCCACACTCTTTTGCATCTTCTATAAAAAGATTTGTGGGGGATGAATGAATTCATAATCACTTTTGGGAGACACTTTTCTGCTTACTTTTAGATTATGCATTTCTAGAATTATTTTACCTTTTTAAAAATTCCTTTTAGGCAGAATATATGAACTCCAAACTAAAAACCCACTTATTTCATTTTGCCTTCAAACAAACTTTCTTTTTATAGTTCCATTATCTTAAAATATGATTTGGGAACAGGAAATAAACTAAAAAGCAAAATAAAGCTATCAACTTAACCCTAATAAGCTCTTTATAAATTTCCTGTTATCAATAAATAATGACAGTTTTCTAGAAACCAAGTCATTCTTTCATTATTTTTTCAAATTATTGCTCAATTCACAATATTAACACAAAAGAAACATGAAAAATTCTAACATGCATATTAAATTCTAAGAAAACAACAAAATTACTCAGAACTGTTTCTAAATTTTATAATGATAATTCAAAAATTATGATTGTAGAAATAATTTTAAATTAGATAATGAAAGTATTGTGTCTGCGGACATTACTTAGATTTAGTATTCTAGATCAATCATTTGGTTCCCGAGTCTCAAGTAGAAAAGAGCTACATGGAAACAGATCAGAGGTTTTGGTTTATTGCTTTATACGTAATTTGGAGATTCTTAAAACCTCTTGAAAATAGGGTGATCTAATTTATAATTACTCTAAATACTTTAAAGGATAAATTCCCAATAGATTTTATAAAGACATTTTTCACAACTTTGTTATTCAAGAAATGACTAATTATCAAACTGTTTAGTTTTAGTGATACAAATAGAATTTTGTAATATGCTATACATATGGTTTTTCAGAGAAATAAATACAGATGACTTACAATTCAGTTTGGGAGACATTGCCAATGACATGTACTGAATAAACCTCTGCTACTGTGATGTTCTGTGTACTGCACAGAAGATGATAAACTTGCACAAAAGACTACAAACATACAGAAAAATGTCCTTCATTTCTAATTCATTGTATCACCTTTTTCTCACCTTTATTCAGCAGGGAAAACAAAAATTCAAATATCTTTTGTACTAATGCTATGCCTTAGTAGATACAAAACCTGTTTTGACATTTTTACCATCTCAAGGACAAGATCAAATGACTGTCACGCAAGAAAAAAAAAGAGAGAGAGAATGTCTATTTTATATAGCTTCTCCCTGAAAGTAAAACAATGAAATCAGACTTTGGTTTCAGGAAAAGGGATTTCCTATGATCAGGAATTTTAGATTAAGCCTTTTATTTTGTGATAATTATAGAAATAGCACAAAGAGGTCCTGTATACCCTTTATCCAATTCTCACCAAAAG
The DNA here is from genome assembly GCA_004024945.1 of Uropsilus gracilis. Lineage (NCBI taxonomy): Eukaryota > Metazoa > Chordata > Mammalia > Eulipotyphla > Talpidae > Uropsilus > Uropsilus gracilis. Next base: position 28,913 of record PVHY01001071.1, on the reverse strand, counting down.
TAACATCCAACAAAACTATATGATATCACAACCAGAATGTTAACTTTTTTATTATATTATTTATTTTATTTTAAATAATTATCTACCCAGGATTCTCCTACCACCTTATTACCCATGATCACTTTAGTCTTCTGTACCCCTCCTACTCCCAACTTCTCCCTCCCCCTCTCATGCTCTATGCTTCAATTATTTTTATTTTTGTACTGTATGTTTGATCATTTATTTTCCCTTTGTCCTTCATATAAGTGAGACCATCCCATATTTCCCTTTTTTCTTTCTGGCTTATTTCTGCTAGAATGATTCCTTTTAGCTTCATTCATATCACCATAAATGACATGAGTGGGAAAAAAAATGAAAGAAACTATAAGTAGCTGGGACTATGTCAAACTGAAAAGCTTCTGCAGAGCAAAAGAGACAGTAAGCAAAACAAAAAGAAGCCCAACTGAATGGGAATAAAATCTTAGCCCTACACACAAGTGATAGTGTCTGATAACAAAGATCTACAAAGAAGTACTCACACATCTTAAAAAAATAAAATAAAACAAAAAAGCCCCCATCAAAAACTGGTGTGAAGATCTAAAAATAGACTTCTCCAAAGAGGAACTACAAATGGCCATTAGGCATATGAAAAAAAAAAATTCAACATCACTAATAATCAGGGAAATGCAAATCACAACTACAATGAGATCCCATCTTACACCAGTAAGAATGCCCCATATCAAAAAACTGACAACAGCAAAGTGCTGGCATGGATGTGAAGATGAACACTTCTACACTGCTGGTGGAATGTAAACTGGTGCAGTCACTATGGAAAGCTGTGTAGAGGACCCTTATGTTACTGAAAATGGAACTCCCATTCGATCCAGCAATCCCACTCCTAGGTATCTACCTAAAGGTTACAAAAACTCTAATCCAAAAAGACACCTGTATTGGATGCTTACTACAGCACTATTTACAATAGCCAGAATATGGTAGCAACCCAAACACCCAAAATAGACAAATGGTACAGAAAGCTGTGGCATACAGACAAGATGGAATATTGCTCATCAATCAGATTATCAATATTAATACTGTCAAGATATGGGCCAGTTTCCCATCACCACCGTGATCTCTCATATTGCCATTTTATAACCACATTCACTTCCCTCATTCCTTTACCTTTCTCAACTATGCATCTCATTTTTATTTTTATATTCAGTTTCTCAACAATGTCTCCATTTAATCCTTCAATCTCTTACTTGTAGTCCATGACACAGATATATCACAATTGATTTTACTATTCACCTTTTGAAGGACAATCTGGTTTATTTCCTATCTCAGGTTACTAGGAATAAATCTGATATAAACATTTGTGTACAGATTTATTCTGATCATGAGTTTTTATTACTCTAGAAGGAATACCTAGAAATACAATATCTGTGATATTTACATATATATATATCATATATCATGTGATAATTTCATACATTAGTACTATGAAAATATAAACTGTTTTAAAGATATCTGCATTATTTTGCATTCTTCTCAGCAATATATGGATGATCCAATGAGTCATTGTCTGTATTTGACATTGTTATTTTTAACTGTATCCATTTTTACAGGTATAAGTGATATCTAATTGTGGTTTCAATATGCATCTACTCAGTAACTAGTGAAGTTAAACCAGTTCCTGCAATCATTTGCACTGTTTATTCTCCATGTTGAAATTTATATTGTCATAATTTCTGACATTTCTATGAGTATAATCACAGTTACAATTTGTTTAATGCAAAATGAAATTGTCTGCTTTTGGTTTCTTTTGTTCAAGTTTCTTTTTAATGGTATTTACTTTTTAAAAATCACATTATAGATGTGAACTTTGCATAAACTCATATTACAGGACATTTTATTGCTTTTTTTTTTTTCATTTTTCCTGCCTTTCCAAATAAATAGTCTTCCATAACCATATAAAAGAACTTTGGAAGAACTATAATTTCTCTTCCATCAAAATCTTCTTTAGGGAGAGTGTGGTCCCATTCAAGGGTTCACTGGATAGATCTGGTCTATCCAGGATAAATTGCTTTTTTTTTTTTTTATTAAAGTGAACTGTACCAAATAACACAATGTATTAATAGTAGTGACTATCCTGTCAAATCCACAAGTCCCTATTCCAAAAGACAGACTCTTCAGGTTTCATCACAGATTTTGATCTAATACAGTAATATTCTATTACCTTAGACTATTTTCTTTTAAATTGAGGGTCATATATTATTTTTTTATTCCAGTAATTCTTTTGCTGGGATGTGATACAACTTACTAGGGCTTGATCTGGAACTGATTAATATAACCATAGCCTTTTCAGAGTATATATGGTTGTTCCAACTGAATCAGTGAATAGGAAAAAAGTAACTACTGACATCTGAACTTAAATTCATGCCCTATAATGTGGATTATGGGCAGCGTTTCAGACTAGACATATAGTAATCTAGAACTACTAACAATTTTGAGAAAGAGCAGTTTTCCAACTTTCAAAATAATTTGACTTTCTTGCATATTCTTTCCTCTCTCTCAAAATTGCCACTCTGAAAGATTCCAGGAGGTAAAATATTAAAAAGATAGATATACCAATATCAACAAGGACAGATAAAAACTTAATAGGTTACAGTAATATTAAATTGTTCCTAAGTACTTGACAATAAAGATGTTTTACCCTCTGAAAGTACTATTTTATCTGTGGGGAGATGTGCGCTGATAAAGTCAGCAGCTTATCTGATGGTTAGATAAGATCATCCTAATAGGTATGAATAAAAGCATCCTAATAGATCCTAGAAGCATGAATGGATGAAGAATGTCAGCAATCACTCTAATGAGCTGAGTGCTCTGCTAAGTGTTATGTATGAAGCAGATGTAGCCAAAAGAGGTTAGTAGCCTAAACTACGGGCGTATTACCCCTCAAAACATGAAAATATATTAAAAATTATATTCTTAGAATTCAAATGAGATATTTCAAGCAATAGCCCCAAACTATCCATGGAAGCATGTAGGGAAAAAATCTGGACATCCAACTAAGCTCAGCTCTAAGTCGAAGCTCCGCCTTACTCCATCCTCACTTCTGCATACACCCTCTTGGTAGTACTGGGTGGTAATCAGTCTACGGCCCCCAAGGACCAAGTATGCCCCAATTTGAGATGGTTGGTTTGGTTAAATTCTGAATTTGAAAATAGCATAGTCTTTGATCATTGGAAGGCTGAATTTTTATGTTATCTGAGGCTTAGGTCCAACTTAAAATATATTGAATTTACCATGTTAATGCCCATGGTGAGTCCTTATTTTTCAACCTGAATTTTCCCAATCCAGGTAGTTCCATCATTGGTTCTAGCAACTAAAGAAGAATATTGGAGCCCTTGGCATTATCTTCTCGGCATTTTTATTAGTGAAGAGGAAAACCAACCAACAAGGAAACAATGCCTTGAGTCTCTCCCCCAACCCCCCTGGCTGACTCAGCCCTTTTTATGGCTTCCTCTCTAGGCCCACATGGGCCCATGTTTGCATACGCACACTCACTGGGCCAGGTACATATAATCACCAGGGTGCAGGGCAACACCACAGATGCTGGTCATAAAGGCTAATGGCAGAAGACTGCGAAAAACCCTTAAATCTCATTTACCCTACAGTCCTCTTGGTGGTAACGTCCAAACAGTGATCTCTCAAACCTCTTTCTCAACTAGTCTATGCTATTGATTGACTAGAGAAATGCCCTGGGCATCCAAAAGTTTCAGACATTTAGGAAAAGTCATATTCCTGATACTAATAACAGCACCCCAAATTCATGCTTAGTAAATATTTCCTACAAGTTTTTCATCCTTTTCTAAAAAGCAATAGCTTCTCTACCACTGTGATGCTTTGATATGTATTCATTCATTAAACCTTTATTACATTTAGTCATTTATGATACCTACTATGTATTTGAGTGGTTGAGTCACTGAAGACCCCTGGAGTTTACAGTCTTTTGAGGAAGACAGTGTATACACTCATTTATAGCTGTTCTTTAATGAGGTGAATTTAGTGCAGAGATATATGTTGAGGCACTGATCATTTGTTTCATCATATAAGAGTATACAGATAGCTCATTTTCTTCCTCCTTGTTATTACCAAGAAATAAAAAGGACATTCAGAGCATCGAATCATTGCGGAGGAACTCTAGCAGGTATACTTGTAAAACTGGTATCCTGTCCTTGAGTGCTAACACGATGTAATCATGAGTTAAATGCAAAGACAAACATGTAAGCTATTTATAGACAGCATACAGGTTCACTTCGATTTTGAGATCTAATTTAATTAGTCCTTAAGAACATAACAATCTATTAAATGTAGAAGCTGTTGCTCATTCTTTCTAAAACTGTGTTTTAGATTAATTCTGTAACTTTAAGTAACTGGGCAGAAAGGTTGTTTTTTGTATTAGTCTTTTTTCTCTTTATACTCATGAAGGTGACTGCCTGTAGCAAATTTTTGTCCTTATTAGTCTTTTGAGTCTACTTAATGAGCATCACCTCTCACCTTTTGGCTTCTGTACCTCAGATACTTTATTCTGAATGCCCTGTTTTCATTTTTAAAATGATACATTATAATTATAGTCACACCTATAGAAACCATAATAATATGTACAGTGAAAATAAGTCTATGTGGATATTTCACATAGAGAAGATAAGTTTGGGTGTTTTGTTTATTTTTTTAACTCGATTTTGGTTTTGATCTTATATATGGGAGACATACTTTGATCAGAGTTCTGTGGTGTTGCCTCATTTCCAAAATTCCAATTTGTAATCTTTAGTCTTTTCTTTTCTCTAAAAATAATAGCAATCGTTAACCTGATGAGCAAATGCTGATTGTCCCATTCTAATGACATTTAATAAAACAGAACCAATTATATTCTTAACAAGTCAATAAGGAATTGAAAGTCAAAAATAGAAATACTATGAGCTAAAATTTTCCTGTCTCACTTGTATTTTCCCTAAGGATATTACATTAGATACATTAGATTACATTGTTATTTAAATTCAGTCAAAGGGGGATGGTTGAAAACAGGGACATTCACAGACCTTGATGAGAAAAGAAAAAAAAAAAAAAACCTACAAAAATTGTAACCTAAAGAAAACAATAATTAGGATGTTTTCCTTTAAAAGTTTACCTGATATCTAAGATTTCTTAAGGTAGCCTGAAGTATTTCCAAAATATTTAAAAGCTCACCCAAAAAGGAGAAATGCCAGCTATAATTTCATGCTTGACACAACAGTGCCACCTTGTGGCAAGATATATCAAACTCATTCTGTCCCACATTGATTCTTAACACACCTTATTCTTAACAAGCACTGTTGAATCAAAGATCTGATGAGGAATGTACTTTAATTTCTTCAAGATATTTTAGGAAAATTTATTAAAGATAAAATTTTTTTTCTTTATCTATTAACAATTGAAATAACACTCATTAATATTTTTAATCAGCAACTACATTGAAAACCTTTTGTAGTCTTTAGAGCAATTTGTAAAACAAATTGTTATTGATTCTGACTACTGTTCTTGAGGAATGCATAATCAAATAGAAAGACTAACAAAATTCATTCTCAAGAAAACTTTGGTTAAAAAAACAATAGAAATGTTGATTGTCAGAGTGGAATAAATGTTTTAACAGAGGCTAGATAGGAAGGAAGCTCCCTTCATCTTTTCTAAGATTCATTTTCTTCATATTCCCACTTCATTTTTTTCAGAGAGGAAAGGGCCAATTTTTTAATTTAAATTTGTATGAAATATGAGTAGGACTAATACAGTAGGATTCTTTTTGTGCTGGACACCTACGTAAATGACTACTTTAAAAACATTTGATGTTTCCTGGTAGGTATATGTTTTTTCTCTTAGTATGCAACTGCTACTTTAGGAGGGAAATCTTTTAATCTGCTGAATAATTATGTTACTACATATTATCATCTAGAACAATCTAGAAATTGCAACGTGTTTTTTTTTACAAAGAATGCAATTCAAATCAAGTTATACTGAATAGCTGCTGAATATTTACCTTCTTGATGAGCAAATTGCTTTGACAGAATTCTAATAGGAAGAGAAATTGCCCATCCCCCTACCCTAAATTCTAATTATCTAACTCTCCTTTCTGTTAACCTAGACTAGACTGTTGGACTACAGAACCCTCATTTTGGAGCACTAAAGAGGAAAGGGGAGTAACATTAGTGAAAACTATAGTTCTCTTCATCGTCCCAGAAAACAGTATTGCGATTTAATCCTCTTCTATAATATTGCATTTGGCAACTAAATCACTATTATAAAGCAACAGCAAGAGTAAAAGCAGTTGGAAACTTAGGCAGAAAACTATTTTTTCTTTGAATTTTAACTTTCTTGAGAACTATGCAACCTGTGTATGCTTAATAATAATAAATATTCATTGAATAACATTTAATCCTTTTATCAATGTTCTTAATCCCAGTATACTCCAAAATTCTAGCAGTCTTTTTATTACCCTGGCAATAGGAAATTTAGCTATCATTAGACATACAGGTAATTGAGTCTTAGGTTCTGAATACATCTTTTATAGAAAATACACATTTTTTTCAGATGAGTTGTCTTGTTATTCATGTCTAATCATAATTTTAAAAGAGTAGAAAAGGACATGTTCCCCCTAAAGACTGATAAATGTAAGCTCTTACCTAAATCCACTGATACTTTAACACAGAAAATTAAAGAGAAGTATGTTTTTCCCCTAGGCTAGATTAAGTGGAAGTGAGAGAGATTAAAGAAGAAATTCCTCATTACATAGGTTGTAAGAAAATAGGACATTTTCCTCAGAAAATCTGTACATTGATGAACCAGTTTTCCTCTTGACAATAAAAGACAATTACGAGTCAAAAATAGTAAGATACACACTAAGAATACATTAAAAGTAAATCTGGAGGGTGAAAAATTAAGACTGGTTATTATCATTTTAGTTTTTATTGCCTCATAATTTGTATTTGTGTTTTTATTGGTTTTTACATCTATATTTGTTGACTATTCAATTTCTACTATTACAAAAATCCAGTTGTAAAAAAGATGCACTTTAAGTCTTCCCAAAAATGTTCAGCAGATAGTTTCCATTGTGTATCACCTTGGTATGCAGAAATATGGTTAATTGAGGCTCTGTAACCCTTAGCAGAAACAGTCACCTTAACCTTAAAAGTCAAGTTACCTAGATTTTGGGACATCACCAAAAAATAATCTTTTTATTGGAGAAAACTGTGATACTCAGGGCAAGAAATTTAAGGCAAGGTTTTGTCATATGAAGTCACCTCTATCATGTGAGATCTCCATTTTACCCCCAATCTTCTTCGGTTTCAACCACTTACCTTAGGACATACAGTCATGTATAAGTAATCAAAATTATTTATCCTCCTATAATTTTATCTGATGTTGATTTGTTTGTTCATAAGCCCAAGACCAGAGATGAGTGAGGAAGTTTCCCCTGCACAACCAAAAGAGACAATGCTAAAAATTCAAAAATTGAAAACTAAAATGAATTATAACTTATTTTTTAAAGTGTTCCAAGAGATAAAATGGGGAGTTAGTTACTTGACAGTTTGAAATTAACAGATTTTTTAGATTTCTATTTCAAAATTTAGCCAAGAGCCATCAGACATGCAACATGTCATACTTAAATATAGCTACAGGAAATATTATATTGAATGTAAAAGCAGAAAGTAAATGAAAAAATTGGTCAAAACTAATACAGTCTTTTTATATTCAAACCTTTTTTCTTGTGTAACTGCTTATAAATATGAACATTATATAATAATTATCACTGAGTTTTATATCTACATTATATGTATATCCAGATATATGTATAATACCAAAATAACATTATTATAAAAATGTAAATAATAATGAGGATAGCATAAAGTTTTAATTATTAAATTAGTCATTTTTCTTCTAAGATACATTATTATGAAATATAGGGGAGGAGGAGATACCCCCCCTACCTACCTCTGGATCTGGTTAAATGAACAAATTAGCACCAGATATATTAGTAGGAGAAAAAAATTAAATTATGTACATATGGGGAATCTACATAGACATGCAGATTGCAAACCATTAAGGCAAAATGGGGGTATATATTTTGAGCTAAAGAATGGGAGAGACGCTTGAGTTTGTAAAGAGAGGTTTTCTCCAATGGAATAATTCCTTCTGGTACTAAAGGTTAACTTGGGGTAAGACTCCCCATTTTCATTCTAAGTACTTCAAGAAGTGGGAAGTTTTCTTGTGAGTTGTCAGGGCCTCTAACCCACAGACCAAAGTGGCACATTGTAGGGAATTTATCCTTCAGCAACAAGGAATGGAAGGTGTTGAAACTGACAAGAGTTAAATGATGAGATTGCATCTCATCTATATCTGAGTGATATATGTGCTTGGAACCTAGGTGCTCTCCTTATGCATTTCTGCCCATCTGTTCTGTCATGTAAATTGATTCTATTAAGAAAGTAAAATCAAAAGATAGCTTCTCCTTGTTCTTTCTGAATAGCAATGTAACTTTAATCAGCTAAGGAGGGTAAATATTCATTACCAGCTTAACCTCAAGAATAATGAAGTTGGACTTGAGATTCATGACAACATATTAAATATTCCTTATAATTAAAGAAATCATTCATAAACTTACTATATTTATGCCAGTAAGTGAAAGTCACTTTGGATGTTGTTAAATGATGATTAATAAGTTAAAATGTGAGAATTCTCTGTGAAAGTGTGAATGTATGTGTATATTTCTATATTGACATGCATTTAACATGTGTATAGTAAGCTAAACATTATAATTTACATGGAGAAATGGTAGATGAATTATCCAGGCATACTTTCTTTATAAGAGAGTGATGACTTGTGAAGGAAAGAGTTCACAAACCAAAAAAAAAAAAGAGAGAGAGAGAAAGAGGAATTTGAACCTATACACAAAAATCAGTATTTTTCAACATAAACTAAAATTTCATGTATCTTTTCATTAGGTTGTCAGGCTATAACTTAAATTTGTAACTGAAATGTTAACAAAATTTTAAATTTAACAAAGAAATTAGTACTAGTATTCATTGTCATATTAGTCATAGAATATTATCATATTAATCATATTTATATCATTATTACAAAAACCTGCCTTAGCCATTTTGTGGCAATTTATTTCATCGCACAAGTGGTTCAACTCTGTTTTAGTTGTTAATGGCTGAGGACACCATAAGTGTTTTAATATTTTATGTCCTTTTGTTTGTCCACCAATATCTCCATTAAGCTCACTCTTAGTTTTCATTTATTTATTTATTTTTCTTCAATTTGACCAATAATTCAAGACCCTTTTAATAACATCTGATATGTTCAGTTTTGACTGGTGTGTTACATTTACTGGAAAGTCAAAACTAAACAACTCATTACATGACTAATTATTTAGAGTTGTAAAGAGATAAAGGAAAGAATGCAATGGGTGGAAAGACCTGAAAATGTTCTTCAGAGGGAAAAGCAAATTTAAAGGCCCTAAACTGGAAAAAAATATTTAATGTAAATAAATGAAAGACTGAGACTGAAACATAAAAAATGGAGTGTCAAGAAAAAAATATGAGATAATCAGTTCAAGATTAAAATGATTTTTGACAGTTGTGCCGTGGATGTGTGGCTTTATCCTAACAGCAAGGGGATACCACTTAAGACTCTGGGTCTTGAATGATATGGCAGAGATGCATTTTGAAACACATGAATGTGCTCTTAATAAAGCCAGTAGGCATCTACTACTTAATCACTAGATTTAGCATATGTGTGACATTGTGTGAATAGGAACTGATTTGATGTCTTTACCACACATTTACTCAAGAGAACATTGACTAGCATTGTATAACTCAAGGTTGCATGCTTATCCAAAAACATTAGATATAATAAGAATAGAATTAAAATGAAATACCTATGTCTCCCATTTTCCTATTTGCCACATTTCTAAATACGAAATCACTTAGATCAGTCTAGGATGGGAGAAATGACTTTTTTTTGCCCTGCTATCATGCAAGTATCAGGCTCAACAATCTGGGTAGGTTCCTTATTGGTTCTAGCAGTTACACAGACACACCAGTTACACATGGCAGAGCAGGACAGAGCAGGCGAGGGCAGGGCATGTCAGGGTCATGACCAGGCCCAGAGCAGGACTCAGGTTGGTAAGGGGGAGAGGAGTGGGACTGAGGGAGGGGCAAAGAGATGGTTAAGAGGCAGGCTTGCCCCTCAGTGCCCCAGGACTCTTCAACTCTTTCTCTGGCCTCTTCCTCTTTTTGGTATTCTCTTTATATTCTCTGTTTGTTGTGTTCTCTCACCCCAGGCTGACACCGCCCTTTTATCCTTTCTTCCCAGGCCTAGGCTTGCTCACCCACACATGCTTCTACATAATCATGGGGTGGGCACAATACCACCGATGCAGGTGGTAGAGGCTAATGGGAAAAAGTCTGATCAACCTGCTTACCCTACACCTGCTACCCATCCACCCAAGCAATGTGAAACGGGCAGTATGGTACATTTCCTATAGTGGCAGGATGCTCTGGTGACTCCTAGTGATCACCCGGATGTTTCTTCTTGGGCTCACTAGTCCGGTGAGAGCCCCCAGCATGTCTCTCATTGCTGAAGGGCAGCATGGGCAAATGGATATTTACAGGAATTACACCATCTCCTTAGAGGAATAAACCCCCGCTTTGGGGTAGGAGAGATTCAGGATACACTCCTTAAATCCTCCCTTTATTCGGGAGAGCAGCAGTTTTCTTAAATTGCAAACTCATTATACTTAGAGTTCAATTTTTTTTTTTTAGCTTCTTTTACTCTTTACCTCATGAACTATTCTTTACGTTCAATTCATCCTATTTAATTTACTCATCTGGTTACTATCTTTTAATGAGAACCTGACAGATACAACTGAAAAGCAAAATAAAAGCAAAACACAGTCACTTTGATAAATGTTTGGAAACGTGGGGAAACAAGTACTTCAGAGTTAGCAAGTGGAAACATAGGTCATTTTTTAACTCTTCACTTAATTTTGCTTTTTCTGTATCATATATTCTCTTATAATAATCAGTTTCCCACTTATTATAAAATGATCTCTTTACAGTCATTATATAGTCTTTGAGTCTATGCTTTCAAATGAGTGCACGGTGAGTAAATTTTAATTTCTTTAACCCATTTTGCTTAGTTCTTTGAAACTTGATGTACTTTGAATTAACTTAACCATTACAGCAATCTTTTACAAGATAACACAAACACAAATATTTTTATAACTGTACTGATTTATTCTTGAGTAATTGTCTTTACTCGGGCAGCAAGTATTTAGGTAGTTAATGTACGGTTTTTATAGGCGAATGAACACCATGAGTGCTGACATCTATTTTTAATAAAAGGGAGCGTATTTTTTTTATTTTATTTTACAGTTTAAAGTACTTAAAATCTGATTATTCTAGAATAAGAACAGGCATTCATAAAACCAGGACCCTACATATTACTTTGTAGTGAATAAAGTTGCTTCACTAGATTCTCATGTTATTTGTTCTTCCTCTTTACTCTCATTTTATATCTTAGTTCCCCTTTCAGCTCATCACTCTCATCTCCCATCTTCATGTTTCCCCAGTGATGACCTTCCCAGTGATGAGAAGTCAACACATGTCTTTGTTTCAAGTCTTCTCCATTTAGATTTGCCTCAAATGCTTTTTGTTTGCCTTTAACTTTTCCAAGCTATAATCTTTTCACTTCTAGAATAAGAGTCTGGGTTGACAAGATGATAGCAAATATATCTTTCTGCTCTAATATTCTATGATTCTATATTTTGCCCTCCCAGCACAATCAATTTCTTATCAAAATTAAACATGCAATCATCTAAATATTCAATACATAGTATTTAGAACTCTAATTGAACTCTCTGTCACTTAATAAAAGATATCTGGCTCCAAAGGGGGGGGGGGACTCAACCATGAAATCTCAACTCTTTCTTCTTAATCAAGTTTTATCCATAATAAATAGTTCCAATGTTTCTTCTTTGTGAAGAGGGTTAGCTGAATATATCAAATGTTCAAATCTATATTAGTATCCAATACTGACAAACCACTTCTTTCTATACTAACTTGTCCAGCTAATAGCAAAAAGTAATTTTGAAATCCATATTTAGTCTAATTGGATGTATTCATAGCACAGCTGAGAATCGCTTAAAGTTGTTATAAACCATGCAAAACTACTTCCTTGTGGCAGTTTGTTGAACATTTAAATGGAAATCAGAGAAACTAAGCTATCTATTTCAATTCAGCTAGCAATTCTGCAAAGTTTGAAAATCTAAATAGTGCAATACTGTAAAAACACAAGCTATGAAAACAGAAACTAACAAAAATGTGTACAATTAAATTAAAATCTATAAAACTTACATTTTCAAACATCTACTAATCTTGAAAATTAGTAAAATGTTTTTTACTAAAAATGTTTAAAATGTTTAAATTTTAAGTAAAATGTTTAAAAATTTTGTAAAATGTTTGAAGCTCACTAATGCCCACATTATGCATATTGCCTTCAAATGATTATTATGCTTTCATTTAATTTATGCTTTAGATTTCTAGACATGATCATTTGAAATTGGTTCTTTTTCCTATAAGATTCTCATATCTGAGTTTTCCAGTTCTATAACTTTCCTGATACTGCCAAGGTTATCAATGACAAGATACCACATTGTCTATCCAACCTTTCCTCTGTATTTCCATTGATTTTTTTCCCCCTATTCTAGCACCTATGTTTCTTTACACTGGCTAAGCCTACTTCTGGCCCCCACACATGTCTTATCTCCTATATTAACTGCTTTTTTTTCCTTTGTTTTTCCATTTTCCCCATTTCTTTTTCTTCTCTTCCCTTCCTTTCTATTAATTTTCTACAAATAAAAATAAACCTCCAATTCAGGTACCAATTACTACTTTTTTGTTGACAGCTCCCCAATACACATGTACAGCAAAGAGATTTTTATATAAAGTCTGAATTTCTATATCCAGCTGTCCACTGAACATCACAGTCTAGAAACTCATGTGATCAATTCTAAGCTGTCTCACTTCTTTCATCTTTAATTCCTTATTCACCTACAGTTCTCCACTCATATTAACCATATTCTCCATTTAGTGATGGCAACATCTATCTTGTAAACTAATCAAGAAATTTCTAGATCATTCTTATATCCTTCTTCTTTATCACTTCTATTCCGTTCATGAGAAAACTTTCTCAGTTTCACAGAAGACTGCCCAGAAATAATACAGAGTGGTGTTCTCTTTTCTTTGCTCATGTGTAGCCAAACACCTGACAGAAAGTCTTATTCTACTTAGTCGGTTATCATGTAATTGGTGACTGAAACGCAGACACTGGCTTCTTTGGAAACACATCTGGTCTCTAACACTAGGTCCACTAATCTACTACATTCATTCTGTATTTTTCTTACTCATTAACATTCCACTCGTATCATTTTTGCAGTATCTTTGCAAACATCTTCAGTAAACAAATTATAAATGGTTTCTCCTAGGATTTAAGTTCTCAGCTATATCATAGCAATGCAATATGGACAGAGCATAGTAGGATTTAACCTAGCAAACATTCTCTTATGGATCACCTTTGAGCAAATCCCCAACCTGCCAACAACTTTTGTGCTACATATGAATTAGGATTATTTTTCTATTTCTGTAAAAAATGCCTTTGAATTTTGTTAGAGCTTATATTGAAATTCTAAATTGTTTCAGGTAGTACAGGCATTTTAATAGCATTCATTTTTCTAATGCATGAACATGGAGTATCATTTCATTTATGTGTGCCTTCATTTCTTTCAAGTGTCCTAAAGTCCAGATAGATGGATAGACAGAGATAGATAGATAGATAGATAGATAGATAGATAGATAGATAGATAGATAGATAGATAGATAGATAGATAGATAGATAGATAGATAGATAGATAGATAGATAGATAGATAGATGTCTTTCACCTCCTCAAAACTGTCTTATTAAGTTCCTATTATTTGGGAATTTATTTCTCATAAAATAGGCTCTGTGGAAGGCAGGCCCTATCAAGTATCTTAAACATCATCTTGCTCAGCTTCCTGTATTCTGCAGAGAAATATGACCTTCCCGGGGTCACAGCATTAATTAATATCAGAGCCATACTACAACTTAAGAGTATTAATTCTCTGGTGTCTTCTCCATCACTTCCATGATGATATTTATAGCTAAATAAATACAATATCACACTTAGACAACTTGCTAAAAGAATTTTGTCACCCAATCAAATGATATTCAAAATATTTAATAGGAGAACATTTATAAGCTAATATTTTCCATAGGATATTTAAATTGATACTAATCACCATGGATCAGATGCATTTGTGAGTTTGCATTAAAAATGTGATTATATATATTTAAAATTTATTATTTCTCTTTCAAATGATAGTTTAATGTGCAACAGTGATGCCATTGTTAAATTGACTGATGATGTAAGGTCAATTTATATCTACTAACATTTTTATTCACTATACATAAATTCAATTTTATAAAATAAAAAGATGGTTAAGAGAAGATGCTTTTTTAAAGTAATTAAATTAAATTGACTTGTGCCTATTACAAATACATTGCCTTAAACAAATACATGTTTTCATTATTCTTTCTAGTCAAAACAAGGTTTTAATTATAATAATAATTTGTAGCACACTCATCATGACAAGTACTGTGTTCTTTACACTACCCAATTTCTCTAACATCTATATACAAATAGGTTTTGTTTATTATTATTATTATTATTATTATTATTATTATTACTACCACCATTTAACAATATGGCAGTGCAAAAACTTTAAATGAATGGCACACAGTCACAAAACAAAATAATAGATATTGAATTCAAACCCAAATCTGCCTCATACTGAAAATTTTGCTAGTATTTAAATTGTGTCTTCCTTTACAGTTATCAGTTTTCTTGTCCTGTGTAATTTATTTCATAAGAGTTATCTTTTTAGAGACTGCATGCTAGTATGGAGTAGCTACATTTCATCAATTAATATATCGATTCATTCAACATTTTTTTAAAATCCTATTTCATGAGACAATATGTTAAATATAGAAGATTTATTGCTTTCTTAGATATAAATAGATATTTGCATAATTATTAAAGTTTCTCCACTTACCATTTTTTTATTTTATGAGCTTTCTCAAGTCATATTTTTGCTGAAACAAGTAATTTAAAATACCATTAGTGAAACAGAAATTTTGAAAATATTTTTCTAAGTTGTCTGAGATATTTTCTCTGTTAGACCCCCTTGCCAGTTCTGGAATAATGAGAATTCAGCCTTGCCTGACCTACACATGGATTCACTCTCCCAATTATATTAAGCATTTTCTGGTTTTTTGGTGTTTTTTTTTTCACTGCCCTGACATATAGATTTTTATTTGTACAATATTCATCTTTAAGCAATAAAATCCAGGACAGCAGTGACAGGTAGACTCACCCTGATAGCCAACATGTCAGCATTTTTTTTTAGTGATATGTAGCAATAACCTTGGTGGCATAAGGGCATGGCATGCCTGACCTAGCAGCATGTAAACCCTTCACATAACACATACAATTTAATTATATGAACAATATCTCCAAGATAAGTTTTTTTCTTAAAGTCCCCACTTATTAAGTTTAAAACTCATGTACTAAAATGCAGATTTGACTTTAATAATCTGTTAAGGATTTGCTAAAAAATATAAAGCTGTTCAAAATTTAATGTCATTAACTAATTTGATAGAAGGTTGAGGGCAACAGACAACTTTTTGGATCAACTTTGATTTGCACCTAAACTTCCAGTAGATTTGAGAGAACCCTTGATTTGGGGAATGGTTTAGGACCCACCCTAGGCCTTCGTTGTGGCTTATGATCCTCTGTTATCAAAGTGATATCTCAGGTGCTACCTGAGATAAGTGAGAAAGAAAAATAAATGGTGTAAAGTCCTTCAAGGTATAATTTTATTATATCTCTAATCAATCAACATCACCATTTATGTCACAAATGGAAAAGAAAGTGTTTTATCACATCTGTTCCTAGGTGGTCCATGATACAGATGTTCCTCTTCATTGACCATAACTCTATGTAGGCAATTCTGTGACTAATAAAGCTTGCTTCTCACTGTCCTGAACCTTTATGTTATGTTCCATGCATAATTTTGAATCATCATTGAGAGCTGGGATATGTTAGAATAAAAATTAAAAGAGTAAAAATACAACAAGACAGTAGACTTGACTTTCCCCATAGTCCAAAGAAAAAGAAAGGGAATGGATAAACAGAAGCTTCCTCCTTGACAGACCTCATTTCTAGAGATTCTAACTCTACCCTCTACTCTCAAATTGCCTGCTTCTCCAAAGAGCCACAGTGCTGATATCTGATCCTTGTTAGCAAAATCCAACTCTCCCCACCACACTAGTAATAGTGTAGATAGCATTCTTCCAAGACTCTAATGTATAGTGGGACAAAGATTCCCAACATTTTTAAAAGTCTAATTTTATATCATGGGAAGATAACAACAGGACTACCTACATTTTGACCTGATATGGATTACAGAGTAAATTAAATATTATATGCTTGTGGCTTGAGAAAAGTTTTTTAAGTCTATTTTTTAAAAATGAAACAACAAAATATAATAAAAATTCAGAATTGTGTTTGAATTCCTGTAATTTAGTATTTATTTTCATTCCTAATTTTTTTACAAAAGAATGTGGAATCCACAATAGTTTTTGTAGTGACTCTTAAAATATTACTCTACCACCTTTCCTGTGCTGGGCTGGTGAGGAGCCCAGGGAAGCATGCTAGAGAAACTTGTGACCTGTGTAAGCTGACTTGGAAATTTGGTACTTGAAAACATGCTTTCTATTTGAAACTGCAAAGCTTGGGAATTGTCTGGAGACCTGAAGAGAACTTTGAAGTGCTGCTGTTTTCATCATGAGATGTTTGAAGTGGTTGCTGCTGCTGTTCTGAGTGAGTCTTGGTGGTTTGGGCTGAAAGAAGGATGGAACTGTGTCTTTTAGAGGAAGATTGACAATGCTGTCTTGATTTTCTTACTTGGGTTGAAGTAAATAGCTGTATCTTTGGAGGAGGATCAAGAATGCCATCATGGTTTCTTCATTTGGCTTGAAGGTGGGACAGTCACCATCTTGTGGACAAATATAGCTGAAGAAACTATGTGCATTTTTTTGGACTAGAGACTGAACTGGTGAGCAAGATAATCAAAGGGGGTTCATTGTACTCTCAGTGGTTTTTTTCTATTTATGTCTTTTCAGAGGTGATTAAATCTGTTCTTGCCCCTTTTAAAGATAGTATGGTCTTAATACTGCTCACCTGGCTAAGATGAAACTGATGAGTGGCTGAATTTAAAGAGCCAACTGCTCTTATTTTTAAATTTAGCTAAGTACTCTGCTTTGTTGATTTTCTTGCCAAATTTCAATTAATACATGTTGTTGTCATGAGTAACTAATCTAGCTAAATTTTCATCTGTGTACATTGGGGTAGAGGTGATCATGTATGTTGGGAGAGTTTCATTTTGTATATGTTATCTCAAATTAACTTTCATCAAAATTTCTGTGTCTTCTTTTAAGTCACTTTGTTTTTGTTTTTGTTTTGTTTTGTTTTGTGTGTGTGCTGATTTTGCCTGTGTCTCAATATCTTTTCCATAACCAGAATACCTGTATGATTTATTGTAATCTATTGATGGGTTTTCTTAATTATGTTAAGAAGTATACCTTACTTCTCCTAGCTAACACAGAATTAGACTAGACACAATCAGACACAAGTGAATGAGATTTTGCATTCCAGCATTAACAAAAATAACATTTTCAATAATACAGACAAAATTCAAGCAAGAGGTTTATAAACCAAAGGAAGTTCCTGAGATACCATTTTCCTATATTGGACATGAGTATTTTGCTCAAACAGAAGTCTTTACATGAGGGTGTCTCATACAAGAGCATTAATGTATAAAGCAACTCTGTTTTGTTTCTCAAAGAGTTATAGAATTTATAAGAAATCCAGCAAACTTCATATATTCTGGTTTCTATTTACTGTAGGTAACCCTTAGCCAGGATCACTTTATAAAGGAAATTTCACAGATAAAGTTTCTTCATCTTAGCAAATATTAGCTGTCCCTTTCCAAAAGCCCAGCTGATAAGAGTAGATCAGGCCACCTACCTTCTGTTCTTTCTCCCAGGGTATCTTATATTAAATAGAATGAATAGAAACAAACTTTGTTAACTATTTCACATTCCTGAATAAACTTAGTCCAATATTTATTAAGCTGGCCACCAAACAGATTTCTTGCTGCTACATGCAAATCTCACTTAATCCCAGAAAAGATACACTCTCACTGTGATTTTGGGGGAGGGGGGCTTTCAAATATAGGATAAGATTTGTACCACTAATAGCTCATTGCTCAAAGAAATAAGTATTTGATATTATCTTTAACTCAGAGGGTTCAATCATACACAAAGCCTGTTTTTACTATACCTTCTACATATTATACACATTTCACTCTCTTCATATATTTTGTTGATTTTTATAATTATTTGAAATAGAAATTTCATAGTTTTAATAGAAATGAAAGATTTTTTTCAAAAAGTTTTGTAATTATTATATCCTGTTTCCACTAAAGAAGGGATTAGAGTAATATGTTTAACTATTACCTTCAAACATAAGAAAATTAAACCTTTTACAAATATCTTCTACAGCTATGACTAAAATTTCTTTTGTTTGAAGTTTATGAAAAAACAAGTTTTCTTCCAACTCATATGACTTTTCTGAAAGAAAAAGTTATTTGAAATGAGAATTGTGACCACCTTTCATAAACTTTGAAACTATATGATGCTTTGGTAAAACAAATGATCAAGTTTTGCAATTGTAACTTAAGACTCTGAATTATATAATTGACATTACAAATATAAATGTTAAAAAAGGAAAAACAAATATTAGGTTAGCTTTCAACTATTTTAAATCATTATTTGTAATGTCAACTTTTATCTGCTGTCATAAGGAATTTAATTCATTTCAAGGATGTAATGAAAAAATTATTTTTCTACCAAGAAGTTCTTTTTCCTATATTTGAATTAATGTCTTACATAATTTCATTTAACAAGAGAATCAGATGCAAAATTCACAGGCATACAGGGAACTACTGGCTAGTTTCCAATAAATGATAGGTCATTCATAACAAGAGCCATGCCTTGTTTATTCTTTTACCTCTCACATTTAGAATTTTATTTTGCTGCTGCTAGTCACTGTTCAAGCATCTATGTACACTGTCCTGCTTTCAGTAATATGGTAGACATTTTATAATATGTAAAACAATGGAAATGTACTTTTATTATTCTTCTAATGAATTAGTATATATATCAGATGAAATCTTATTGTTTTTTTCCACATGGACCATCTCACTCATCTCTAAGGGTTCTAAGTATTTTGTTCAATAAGTTGCAGAAAAACAAACAGTACTTTATTGTGAAATGATAGCAAATCTTCAACAGAATCATTCTTGTCCCAAAGAAAGAAAGAAAAGTAAATATTTAATCTAATGAAATTGCAGCAATAGTTGGTATTGTTAGAATATAAATACATAAGATAAAAATTCTGTAGAATTTCTACAGTAACACCCAATTCTCATAAAATGCACCAATAGGAAACAACCTCTATTTTATATCTCACTGCAGTTGAAAAGATAATCTTCCTTAGCTGAGTCCCAACATCCCTCCTCAATTTCCATGTGCCATTTTATTTTGAGGTTAATAGATATTAATAATACATACAACTACAGAACACCAGCTACAATAGAATCTAAATATAGTATAGAGAAGGCAATTCGGTGGCTTCTATTCCAGTAGAAAACCATCAGAGGGATCTAACCTAACCAGATGAAAGATCTTACTTTAATTTATTCATCCCACTACTGCATCTGAGCAAGACCTTAAAGTGACAGTGTTTTATAGTAACATCTTTCCTGACTTGGTTTCTTCTCATTGAATCTGATAGCATCCAAAATTTGTTAATCATAGCTTGACCATCAAAAGTAGCATCACTATGAAAGAATTGAGGAGGTAAGTTATTAAATGTTAATTAAGATCATAATACTGAGTTAAAGCATATTTTAGTGTGTAAGCATTGATATACGCATTTGACTACTCTAACAACAGTATTGCTGATATAAAAAATGCATTTGGGTGAATAAGGGAAACAATGATTTATTCCCAATAGAACTATTTATTTGGGTATGCTGGACCATAGGGGCTGTGTAGCATGTTCAGTTGCTAAAGTGGGTCCAACGTGACAATCAGAGACAGTCATAAGGGAAATAAAGAATAGGTTTGATGATTGAAATAATAATTCTTCTCTACTTTCTGACAGAAAATGATAACTCCACTGAGAATTCTGAAATATTTCTGCTTCCTACAGGGTATACTCCATTATACTTTCATGATAAGCTTTTTATGATCTTACTCTGCTGAGATACATCTGTTGAATCTGAGAATAAGATAATAAAGTTGTATCTTTTAGAAATCAGCCTGTAATTTTATTGTTTGTAAGAAATCATAAGACTGATATATCCAGTCAGAAATGTCTTGTTTTGTTTTGCTTTATTCATGGTACAATTCTCAATATTATCAGAAGATGTAATACCAAAAGAATAAATTCAATCAATGAAAAAGGAAGCAAGAGGCATTTTTTTTTTTTCAAGAGATGGGATAACTAGAGGAAACTATTCACAAAGGAAGGCAAATCTTGTTCAAAGGGTTAAGGTAAAAGGATGACTCTGAATAGAAACAACTATTTCCAACTATCAGATGATTTTTCAACAAATTCCTATATATTGATTGTTCCAACCAACAGAAGAAAATGATGCATATAAACTAAAATTTTTTTGTGATTCATTTGAATTAAAAGGCAACACTGACTTTAGATTATGCAACATATCTTTGTTGGAATATGAGAAATATTATATCTTAAGCAAAATAAGACTTCATCACATCAAAAACTCCTGACCCTCAATAAGTAAATGTGTCAACTATGGCACAGAAGTATGAGATCAATATAGCATGACCTTTTTTTTTTTAACCAGGATAATTAGTATCATGGAAAAGCTATTCAATTCATGGCCTATAGTAGTCAAAAGGCAAGCTGTCTAATGACTTAAAGGCAACAAGGATGCTATGATAGAAAGAAGGAAAGTGGCAAGTAAGAAGAATGTACTTATCCCATACAAGGGATGTGGCATCAAACTTTCCATAGAGAAAATTTGGGAGACTATGATGTAAACTATCAATAGTAAGTAATTGACATGATCCATCCAACATAATAATGAAACATGTGAAACTTAGGATACATTATTCGTGAAATCTGGGGACTAATATGAATACATTTTTGAGGAAACAAGCATGTTGGCTAAAGAATCCACTGTCTTCAACAAGCCTGGACTTTCAAGAAAAATAATAGATGACTTAATTATGAACCCAAATTCATAATATGAGAAATATAGATCATAGCATATATATAGATAGATATAGATATATAGATCATAGCATATATATATATATATTATATATGACAAATATTTCTCGAGAAAGGATTTTGCAGAAAGACTTGCATCAAGAAGAAGCAACAGCATGAATGCCTTGGATTTCAAGGGACAGACACAGGCAAACTCTGTGTTCCAAGACCAAGAAAATCTGTTAGTTTTGTAACTCTAAGTACAGGGAAGAAACAAATGACTTCAAATTGGAATTAAGTGCTTTAAACAGTCCTTAAGACCTTTACACTTTCCACCTCTTGGCATGGTTTTCTGGTGCTTTGGCTTCATTCTAAGACAGGGTTTCTTCAAATAGAGGCAAAACTGTTCAAATGTTAGCTAGGCAAACTCAGAGAAAAGAAACACCTCTTCCCCAACAGGCCTAGCCAGACACTGAAGAAAAACCTTTCATCTGGTTTGGTTAATAAGCCATCCCTGATCCAAGCATTATGATAAGGAAAGGTATGTCCTGATTTGTTCCTGGAAAGATCACAAACCCACCTCTGAAAGTACAGAATGAGATCAAGTATATACCTGAACATGAATAAGACATGGTCTCTGAGTTGTTTCTTAACAAAATGGTGCATTGCACATTGCAGAGTTCCCGCTGAAGGTTTAATTCTCACACCTCATGGACTGACTATAGACTTTGGAACCAATTTGATGTGTTTCCACAACTCGCCCAAATGGGTCTGCTTCTGTCTGATTCTTTAAAAACACCTCTTTGCCCTTATCTTGTTGGTATAAAGGGGATTCCCTTTCACTATGTACCCCAATAATATATACAAGACAATTTGAGTAATGAAAGTATAATAAATTGGTAAAGTTAAGTGCACAAAAGGAAAGTTCCCCTGTGGTATACTGAATATATATCGAATATATAGAATATATATTATATAGTATATACAATATACTATGTACTATATATAATATACTACATACTGTATAATATATAACGTAAAATTTTGATACATATATACTTATATATTTATATAACTCCATAACTTTTGTCCAAAGTTCATTGATAGTTCATATTCTTTTATTCTTCCTTTTCCTCCTTAACATTTTTGTTTTAATAAAAATTACTTATTACTCTTCCAAATCTCCAAAACCCTTGAAAAACATGGTGTTACCTGCTACGAACCGGCCGTGCAAGAAAGACCGCTAAGTGCAGGCTTCAGGTAGACAGGAAAACTCAGGCAGGCGAATGATGATCACAGACACGAATTCAGTGAGCAATGAAATCTGCTGGTTTATTTTAGATTTTCAGGCCGCTTTTATCTTGTTTAACAAGTTACTTCAACATCCCATGAGGAGGGGCTTTGCATGAGTAATGAGTACATTATCTCAGTGAGTGAGGAATGACCGCATGAGGGTAATTATCATTGAGCGGGTGTGGACAATATCATTGAGCGCGTGAGGACAATATTGTGAAAGACAGAAATCAATATCTTAAGAGAAAATAGATTATCATTAGATACTACTAAACATTCCTAAGCAATCATTTTTAGTGAATCAGGATAATTAAAGTCGGTTACAAGTCACCCAAAGTTATTCCTTGGCTGTAAAGCTTATCTGGTTTATCAAGTTCTCCTTGCCTTGAGCTCTTTCTAGTATTTCAATGACTTTTCACAGAGGATTTAATTAAAGTAAAGAATCTGACGACAGGGCTCCTATATTTTCTTAATAATGATGCAGTTCATGACTTCAGCACTCTTACACCTGGGGTCCGGGGAGCTACGCCCCTAGGAGTCCCCTGATTTTCAGGTCAGCTCCCAGTTTATTCCTCCTGCGGGGGGCAGAGAGCTTGTAAAAGGGTTTAGATTACAAGTTTCTCATCTCTGAGATGGGCTCCCATAGTTACCCTATTCATTGTTTCTTTACTTAAGGAATAGCTACAGAAACAGGGTGCCAGCTAACCTGCTACTTCACTCACTAGAGGAAATAGGTAACATCTTTTGGATGAGTTTGAAAGAATATTAAATGCATATAATCCAGCTCCTTCTTTACTTTCTTTTGACTCTGATTAACATGTTGATAAAACTGGCCTGCTTGTTTTTTATAGAGAGGTTCTGTTCCAATTCATATGTTTATGTTGTGTGAGAATGTATATAACTTTAGGTTTACTGCAGAGACTGTCCCTTATCTTTTGTGTACTTTTTCAACAAATTTGACCCCAAGATCTGGCAAAATGTATTATATATACTCAGAAGTCTCCAAAAATGCAAACAAAAATGATATCCCTATAATACCAATAAAATTAATCCTCTGCAAAATATGACTATTTTGTAGAGAACACACTCTCATAAAATGTAATATTATTTTTGTTATTTTCTCTTTTATAAGCTGCTTTTGATTAATACAAACTCATTATTGGACTGGTATCTTTAGAAGAAAAGGCTAAAAACACTTTAGAGTGAATAATGTTTTTTTCTTCTCAGTTGAAATTTTTTTCCTGCAATGGGAATTTTCCTGGTTTTCGTTTTATATGTTTTTCAAATATGTAAATGCTCATGATTAAGAAAAAAATCTTCTATCATAAACAAGATATATCAAAACTCATTAATATAAAAATATCAATAATAATTATGATATATTTGAACATTTTAAGTAAACAATATTACTTAAACCATCAGTTTCTGGAAGATTTAAGATTTATTTTTATTTTTAGTGTCCAAGTGTCACTTGACTGACAGTTACATCAAGGAATATTTCTATTCTTTCCATCCCCAATGGTATAAAAATAGGAAGCAAGAAGCAGAATGTCATTCAAATTCAATTATTTCAATTCATGACTATAGAAGCCTGGAGTGAGAAATGACAAAGACCGGTCCTTGCAAGTCTGAAACAATGCAAACATAGGAACCTCAATGCTGTGCTAGAATTTGACTTCCCTCGATCTACACAGGTGGGGGCTGGTCAGGGAAACAAATTGTTAATGTGTGTACACCAAACATAAAAAACAATTTGAATTAATATTATCAGAAGAAATGGTAGTCCTTTCCTAAAAATACCTGGTGGTCACTTATTAATTCAGTGTAGACAGTGATATCTTTTCTATTCAGAAATTTTATTGGTTCCATCAACATATCAATAGGAAAGTTTGGCAGAAAATAAATTTTTAGTTTGCGTCTACCACTATGACTTATTTTCCACTACTATCTCATAAATTCATCCTTCGGAATTCATTAAACTTGGGAAGAAATGGAGAAATAATTGAAAAGAATATTTTTACTCCAAGGTTCATTCTCTCTCCTCTCTCTCTCCCCCCTCTCTCTCCTCTCTCTCTCTCCATATATACAAGTGTGTATGTGTATATATAGTAAATTTAATTGTCTTCATTATCATTCTTTTCATCATTGCTTGTCTTAGTTTTATTTCATTTCATTCATTATTTCAGTTTATTAGAAATCATCTGAGCTCTTATGTAAAATGTGCCAGACAATGTCCTGAAACTAATGATTCAATAATTGAAAAATAAGTATCATTTCTAGTACTGTGAGGAGTGATAAGTATAGAAAGTCATAAAAATTATAAGGGAGATGACCTAATCCTGATCAAAGTTAATGTAGAAGTGACCTTTGAACTGAGATTTGAGGGATGAAATCTAGTTAATTGGGCAAAGAGATCAAAAAATAACCTTTGAGTAGAAGAAACACACTGTTTTCTTGACGTGAACTTGAGGACATAAAAAAGGATCTTAGTGATCCTGAATAACTAGAAGTTTAATATGAGTAGAGGAAAACACTTTTTAAAGAGGAGAGTTTTTGAGGTGAGGGTTTTTGATGCAGACAGTTCTTATATTCTGTTCAAAATTTTAGTTTCATGCTAATAACGGGTAACCCACTGATAGATTTTGGTAATGTGGTTTTGGTCATATTGATAAGTATTTTCTAGTTTGAAAAGATCACTTTGACTATATGGTAGAAAGTGAAATGATTGATATCATTAACATAAATTGAAGAAGTGTCCAGGGGTATAATAAGGTCCAATATATTCATTATGATAGGAGGAAAGAAAATCAAATGATCAGGCAATTATAGATGTATTTGTAGAAGAAAATATTTCCAAGTCATGGCTTCTATTTTCTCACCAAAACATAAGAAAAAATTTTAATAGTTATAAGAAAAACAGGGTGAGAGTCTTAATGAATTCCCTATACAAAGTTAAAGGAAAGGAAAATAAATAGCTAAAGGATAAGGTAGAAAATCCAGAATACACAATGTTGGCAAACCCTAAATAAAATTGCAACTACATAGGGACTTAGAAATGGAAGGAAGAATTATTGGAAAATACGAAGTTGAAGCCATTAATGAAAATAAAAGAGAAAATTTGTAAAGCAATTTGATGATTCCTGTGAAGACTATATAGTTATGAAATATAGACTGTGAAATTGAGGTGCTTTTTAAATTTTTAATTTATTAAGATGAAAAAAGGTTTTCATAAAGTGAAAACCACCCTGATTTTTAAATTTTTGTAGGAATCATTGATTGTTCAGTTTTCAATCCTAAGTTTCAGAAATTCAGGAGAGAAGAAGATAGGCATGCTGTTAATGACAATAGACTTTGTTAAGATACCTCCCCGAGCTCTACCCTAAAGGTCAATATAAGTCTCATGCAATATAACCAATTCTTAATGACACTTGGTTCTCTGCTCTTTTGAATTTTTCAAGTTGATTACTTGTAGCTTTTGCCTAGGTTTAATAAACTG
Organism: Uropsilus gracilis; assembly: GCA_004024945.1. NCBI lineage: Eukaryota > Metazoa > Chordata > Mammalia > Eulipotyphla > Talpidae > Uropsilus > Uropsilus gracilis. The sequence goes on along the minus strand of PVHY01001071.1, from coordinate 2,604 downwards.
TAAGAACAAATGTATACACAAGAAAGGAAGTACATGTGGTGATTTCTCTGCATATATGTATTTAATTCATATTTTATAATTTAGATTCAGCATGAATTGCAATAAATGGATCTTCAGCAGTGTTACTAATAGAAAAGTGAGCATTGCCATCACCGGAAACGTAGATTTTAATTCCTGTACAATTGCCATCGATTTTATCTCCAGAAATAACATCACAATATGTGCCAGCAGGAAGACCAGTTTGCAGCGTTGAAGACAAAGCCCTGTAAATAAAATTTAAAATTAATATGAATTCAACAAAGTTGAATGCAAGCATTCACGCTATCTTTAAAATAAACATAGTCATACTGTCAAACGCTAGACAATCAATCTCTAAGAAGAAAATCAAAGCACAAAGACCATTCCAATAGATTTCACAGTACTGGAACTAATCTTAGAGAAGATTTAACAATTCTCTGATAAGTTGAAAATATTACCAAAAAAAAAGGGTGGGGGGGGCTGAAGAACATTAGTGAAGATTTGAGGAACAGCTACCCTTAGATAAAAATACTCTTGCAATAAAACAAATATTTTAATTCACCCTCATCTGAAGTTCAGAAAATGTCATTTACTTTCAAGAATTTAAATTTGATTATTCTTTCAAAAATCCCTTTCCTTCAAAAAGCTAAAATTCATTTGATCCAAAGATAAACATAATCTATCATTATTTGTGAAAAAGCATTTAGTTATAAATATAAAACCACCCCATAAATACACTATGACTCTCCCACCCACAACATACAGACTTAAGAATAAACCAGAGGATATTTTAGAAGGAAGAGGTATGTTTGACTTTGTCAGTAAATCATAATCAGGGTAGAATGTGGTATTATTAGTGGAGGTGACTTTTGAACTGAAACATTGAAATGGCTTGCATCTTCTATACACAAGAATATCAATACAATAGAGGCAGAAGTAATAATTATCACCAGTGGAAAGTCAAAAAGGAGAAGTCTAAGAACTAAAATTCAAAATCTCTTGAAATTAATCATTAATCATAAAATACATATTCTTTATACATATAGTTTTTTAAAAGTGTACTTTTTTCATATGCTTTAAGAAAAGTTTACTTTTTTTAAGAAAAGTTTACTTTTTCAACTAGGAACTGGGAAAAAGGCTGGGGTTTTATGCCTTCTGACAGAGCCCTGGTGTTTGTGGATACATGAGATACATGATAGTGAAAGACCAAAGAACCACATAAAAGAGTTATTAAGAGAAAGAGATAGAAAAAGCCTATTGCAGTATTTTTATTGAAGTATTTTTCATTTATTAAAATAAAACATTTTATATAAAAATGAAATATTTTTCCACTTTTATATTGCAGTATTTTTCATTTATGAAAAAGACTTCTAAGGCTTGTAATTTAGTCATTTCATAATCATTCTATTTAGTGTTCTGTGCATTTTGTGAGAGCATGTATATCTAACTTATAAATGCACATCGTCTGCAAGCATGCACAAAATATAATTCTACTTAAGACAGAAAACTTTTATAGAAAGGACATCAAAGAATAGGAGTTATCATTTTGACTTCTGGTCCTTTCCTGATATCTACAATTTCTTAATGTATTGACTAAAGAGCATTTCAGATATGAGAAATAATCAATGAGCTTGAAGATGAAAGAAGAAACCAAGAACAGATTAGTATAAAAGAGGTTTTCATATATCTACTTACCAGTCATCATTGTTGAAGACAATAAATCCTTTGTTTCCTCTTCCAAAAGCTACCTGGTTGCTGCCATTATCCCACCAGTTTGTAAAAGGCTGGCCATCCACCACATTACGGAACATAACCATGTTCCTGAAAGCAAAACACCATATCATAAGTTGAATATTTCAAGTCTAAAATAAAGTGTGAAGTGTAATGTTATATTCCTAATAGGATATAGTGTTTTATATCAGTTTTTCTATAAAAACAATTAAACTAGAAAAATGAAACGAGATGTAGAATTTTTATTTAAGATGATATTTCTGTGTCAGTATTCCTACCTTATTTGACGCCATCGGTGTTCACAGACCCAGTCATTGCCACAAGTAGTATCTGGATTAATAGTGACTGATTTAATTACTCCATTATCATTTGGTGGCCCAATCCAGTCATTAACATCCTTAATTCACAAAAAAAATATAAATAAATTCAAAAATCTTAACATTACCTATATTAGCTTCTTCTTTTCACAGTACATTAAACCCAGCAACTTAGTGTATTCACTATTTAAAGTTTACTACTTAAGTAATTTTACAGTCAAATATTCAATTTTTGCCCCAACTCCTCATTCTGTAGTACCATCTTGAAAACAAAGATAAAGCAAGATTTTCATTATTATTTCTCTTCTTCACTCAAATAATTACTCTTCCATCCAAATATAACTGTAGGTTCTGCAATGTCATTGAACTGCTAAGGGTTTTAGTATCAAAAGCAAGAAGATTAAAACAACCACTATTACTAAGACTCATTAAGAAAATGTAGTCGATATACTTAAGATCTTTCTAACTTATTCTCTTCTATAAAATAAAGACATTGCTGAATTGTTATAAGAGCTAAATAATATCTGTGGTATGTCTC